>CM057388.1:54521085-54583585 GCA_030015415.1 Cynopterus sphinx | reverse complement strand
CTTCTTAGGTAACTGCAAGTTATAACTGGTGGAGGAGGTCTCTAGGTCCTTTTACTGGCTCTTGAAGTGTAGGCAGTCACCCAAGAGAATCACTCATGGAGAAGATGAAAGTCTTTCCTTCCTCACAAACTATTTTGACATAGTCAGTGAGGTCACCTAAATCATACTTCAAGGTATGCTACTGACAACTGTGTGGGTGTGAGGTGAGAGGCAGGTGTGAAAAATATGTCAGATCTTGAATTTCAAAGACAGCATGTCGTGTACTCCTTGTAAACTGAGAGGCCTCTGCATGGTAAGGATAGCTAAAAGGAGGCATAGTGACTGATTTAACTGCCTATTAAACAAGACTTATGTTGAGGTCTCCAAAGCAGGCACTTTTGGCTTGCTCAGTAACAAGCTGATTATAAGTTATGTTTATGAAACCCAGAGGGATTTGGATAGTACTTCACTTCTTGCACACCTCAGAGGTTGCTCAGTCAGTGACTAGAATGTTTCTAGGGGACAGACCTGGAGGCAGGAAACACTGTGGGAAGAACATTCGAGCAACTATTTGTACAAGCAAAACAAATTACTTAGATGCTGTCTTGGGCTTTTGAGGCTTTTCCAGGTCATTGCCTATGCCTCTTCTTCTTTTCTGGGGAATGTTTCCAAGGTAGGAGTAAGGGAAGTGAGAATCATTAAGATCTGTAACATGTCAGTATCGCTGATCAATAGGTTCAGTGAGAACATATGGAACAAATGCTTAGCTTCATTGATAATGAAAGAAATGCAAATTAGAACATTAAGATGTTCCCCTCCCTATCAAAATAGTAAAGGAAGAAACATGAAAATACTAGAGCTGAAGAAGGTATGATGAAATAGGCACACACAAATGATGATCATGGGAGTGGAAATTGGTACAACCCTTTAAAATAAATTGACAGTTTATACTTTTAATGCAAAGATTTAAATTCTGGAAATCTATATATTCTAAGTGAATAATAGTAAGTAAGTGATGTTTTAAGCACAGATATTTTTATTGCCACTGATTAATTTTAGCTAAATACAGTACAAAACCATAATGTATGAGAGTGTAGGAATATGTTTAAGTATGGCATATCTGCACGATGCACTATTAGGCAGTCATTAAAAAATGTGCTTAGAAGAAGCTTTTAATAACATGAGATAATATTTATGATGTAATATTAACTAAAGAAAAAATAACACAAGGCTTTATAAATAAAGTAAGCACAACCATATTAAAAATGTGTATATAAATGGACAGAAACAAGAATGGAAAGAACTTCAACTGAATGGTAACAATGATGGAGTTTAGGTGGTGGCACTGTCATTGATTTTTTTCCTGATTTTTGTTTTTATCTTTTGCAATTTTTCAAAATTTTTACAATGAATATGTACAATTTTTATAATTGAGATAATGTTTTATTCAAAATTATTCACTTGGGATTGAGGTGGGAATAGAAAATATTAACAAAATGAATCTCTTTGGGAGATTATCCAGGGTTTTTATTAATTACTTATTTAATAATATTTTTAATTCTTCAATAACAGTTGGCATAAGATATTATTAGTTTCAGATGTACAACATGATAATTATACATTTATATAACTTGTGAAGTGATCACACCAGTACCGATCTGACATCATATCTAGCTATTGCAACCTTATTGATTATAGTCCTATGCTATATTTTACATCCCCATGACTATTTAGTGACTTCCAATTTGTACCTCTTAATTCCTTCCCCTTTTTAATCTATCTCACTAACACCCTTTCTGTCTGGCAACCATCAAAATGTTCTCTGTATCTATGCGTTTGTTTCTATTTTGTTTGTTTGTTTTGTTCTTTAGATTTCATATGTAAGTGCAATCACATGACATTTCTCTTTCTCTGTCTGACTTACTCCACTCAGCACAGTACCTTCTAGCTTCATCCATGTTGTTTTAGATGACAAGATTTCATTCTCTTTTTTCTATAGCTGAGTAATATTCTATTGAATATATGTACCACCTCATTATTTTTTAAAATTTTATTTTATTATTAGTTTCAAGTATATAGTATATTGGTTAGATGTTTATATAGTTTATAAAATGATCCTCCTGATTGCTCCTTATCTCCTCTGGCTCTACACTTAGTTAGCCATTACATCAGTGCCAACTGCATTTCTTATGCTGTGCTCCCCAACTCTGTGATCATCTATCAACTACTAAATTGTGCTTCTTTAATCCTTCACCCCTTTCTCCCAATTCTTCAATCCCCCTTCCCTCTGGCCATCACCAGATTGTCCTCTATATTTGTGAGTCTGTTTTTGATTAATTTGTTCTTATTGTTCCTTAGATTCTTCATATAAGTAAAATCATATGGTATTTATCTTTCTCTGACTTATTTCACTCAGCATAACAACCTCTAGGTCCATCCATGTTGTTGCAAATAGTAGGATTTCATTTTCTTAATGGCTGAGTAATATTACATTGTATATTGAATACTCTATTAAATCGCAACTTCTTTATCCAATTGTCTGTTGATAGGCATTTAGGTTGCTTCCTTACTTTCGCTATTGTAAATTGTTCTGCCATAAACATAGGGGTGCATATATCTTTATGAATTATTGTTTTGGTTTTCTTTGTATAAATACCCAGAAGTGCTGAGTCAAAAGATATATTCATTTTTAATTTTTTGAGGAACCTCCAGACTATTTTCCATAGTGGCTGTAACAGTTTATAATCCCACTAACAGTATATGAAGGTACTGTTTTCGCCACAGTCTCACCAATACTTGTTTTTTGATTTATTGATGATAGCCATTTTGACAGGTGTGAGATGATATCTCATTGTGGTTTTAATTTACATTTCTCTGATGATTAATGACCTTAAACATCTTTTCAGTTGTCTATTGGACATCTATATTTCCCCTGTGGAGAAATATCTGTTCACATCTTTTGCCCATTTTTTAATTGAATTGTTTGTGTTTTTTTTTTTTATTGAGTTTCATGAGTTCTTTATACATTTTGGATATTAATCTCTTATCAAATGTATAATAAGTGAATATCTTCTCTCATTCAATAGGCTATCTTTCTGTTTTTCTTATGGTCTTATTGGCTGTGCAAAAACTTTTTAGTTTGATGTAGTCCCATTTCTTTATTGTGTTATTTTATTTTTTTTTTTTTTTTGCTTCCCTTGCCTGGGGAGATATATCTGAAAAGAAATTACTAGTAGCAATATCAGAGAAATTACTGCCTTTGTCTTCTTCTAGAAGTTTTATCATTTCATATACTTACATTTAAGTATTTAATACATTTTGAGTCTATTCTTGTCTCTGGTGTAAGAAGGTAGTCTAATTTCTTTTTCTTTTTTTGCACGTATCTGTCCAATTTTCTCAGCACAATTTATTGAATAGACTGTCTTTACCCCATTGTATATTCTTGCCTCTTTTGTCATAGATTAAGTGAGCATATAGGTTTGGATTTATTTCTGGGCTCTCTATTCTGTTCCATTGATCAATGTATCTGTTTTTATTCAAGTGCCATGCTTTTTTGGTTACTATAGCTTTGTAGTATAGTTTGATATCAGGTATTGTGATACCTCCAACTATGTTCTTCTTTTTCAAGATTTCCGTGGCTGTTCGGGGTTTTTTATGGCTCCAGATAAATTTTAGGATTATTTGTTCTAACTGTCTCAAATATGCCATTGGTATTTTGATAAGGATTGCATTGAATCTATAGATTGCTTCGGATAGTATGGTCATTTTAATGATGTTGATTCTTCCTACCCATAAGCATAGTATATGCTTCCATTTATTTATATTTTCTTCAATTTATTTTTTCAAGGATTTATAATTTTCTGAGAACAGGTCTTTTACCTCCCTGGCTAATTTGATTCCCAGGCATTTTATTGTGTTTGATGTAATTGTAAATGGGATTGTTTATTAATTTCCCTTTTCATAAGTTCATCATTGGTCTATAAAAATGCCACTGACTTCTGAATATTATTTCTGTATCTTGCTACTTTACTGAGTTCATTAATCAGTTCTAACAGGCTTTTGGTAGAATCTTTAGAGTTCTCTATCTCTACTATCAAGTCATTGGCAAATAAGGAGAGATTTACTTCATCCTTTCCAATTTGGATAACTTTTAATTCTCTTTCTTGTCTTATTTCTGTGGTAAGACTTCCAATAAAATGTTGAAGAAAAGTGATGGAAGTGGAAATTCTTGTCTTTTTATGATCTTATGAAAAATTCTTTTAGCTTTTCCAGTTGAGTATGATGTTAGCTGTAGATTTGTCGTATACGGCCTTTATCATGTTGAGGTATGTTCCCTATATAACCATTTACTGAGAGCGTTTTTTTGTGTCGTAAATGGATGCTGGATTTTGTTGAATGCTTTTTCTGCATTGCTTGATATGGTTTTTATCTTTTGATTTGCTAATATGGGGTATCACATTAATTTGTTTGAGGATATTGTACCAACCTTGCATCCCAGGAATAAATCTAACTTGACCATGGTGTATAATATTTTCAACGTATTCCTGAACTCGGTTTGCTAATATTTTGTTGAGGTTATTTACATCAATGTTTATAAGAGATATTGGCCTATATTTTTCTTTTTTGGTAATGTCTTTGTCTGGTTTTGGAATCAAGGTAATGGTGGATCATAAAAGGAGTAATGAAAGTTTCTCAGTTTTTGAATTTTTTGGAATAGTTTGAGAAACATAGATGTTAATTCTTTGAATGTTTGGTTAAATTTGCTTATGGAACTATCTGGTGTAGAACTTTTGTTTATTTGGGGGGAGCTTTTTGATTACTGGTTTCTTTTCTTCTAGAGTGTCTTGGGAGATTGTAATTTTCTATTAATATATTTATATCTTCCAGATTGTCTAATTTGTTGGCATAAAATTGCTTGTACTTTTTTTTTATGAAACTTTGTATGTTTGTGGAGTCCATAGTTATTTCTCTTCTTTCATTTTTGATTTTATTTATTAGAGTCTGATCACTTTTTTCTTTCATGAGTTTTGTTAAAAGTTTATCAATTTTTGTTTATCTTTTCAAAGAAATAACTCTTGGTTTCATTAATCTTTTGTATTGTTTTTTAGACTCTGTTTTGTTTATTTCCGCTCTGATCTTTATTATTTCCTTTCTCCTACATTCTTTGGGCTTTGTTTGCTGTTCTTTTCTAGTTATTTTAAGTGTAAGGTTAGATTGTTTATTTGAGCTTTTTTTTTTGTTTCTTGTGGTAAGTGTGTATTGCTATGAATTCCCTCTTAGGACTTTCATTTTAAATTAAAATGAAAGGTGAGATAAAGAGCTTCTCAGACAGGGAAAATCTTAAGGAATTCATCAACAACAAGCCAGTATTACAAGAAATGTTAAAGAAAATTTTGTAAAAAAAAAAAAAAAAGAAGGAAAGAAAAAATAAAAAATAAATATGTTTTACTGTGTCCTATAGATTTTAAGTCGTGTTTTGATTTTTATTTGTCTCTAGGTATCTTGATTTCTTCCTTTATCTCATTAATAACCCATTCATTGTTTAGCAACATGTTATTTAGCTTCCTTGTGTTTGTATATTTTCCATTTTTTTCTTGTAGTTGATTTCTAGTTTCATATCATTGTGATCAGAGAAGATAATTGATATGATTTCAATCTTATTAAATTTATTGAGAGTTGTTTTGTGTCCTAACATATGGTCATCTTGGAAAATGTTCCAAGTGCATTTGAGAACTATGTATATTTTGCTGCTTAGGGGTGAAATGCTCTGAAAATATCTGTTAAATCCATCTGATCTAGTGTATTTTTTAGGTCTAATGCTTTCTTGTTGATTTTTTGTCCAGATGATCTGTCCACTGGTGTCAATGGGGTGTTTAAGTCTCCTAACATTAGTGTATTACTGTTGATCTCTCTCTTTATGTCAGTCAATTATCGCTTTATGTATATAGGTGCTCCTATGTTGGGTGTGTATAAGTTTAGTAGGGTTATGACCTCCTGATTTATTGATCCCCTTAATATTTATTGTACTTTTCTCTTATTATGGCCTTTGTTTTAAAGTCTATTTTGTCTGGTATAAATATTGCTATCCCAGTTTTTTTTTTTAATTTCCATTTGCGTGAAATATCATTGTTCATCTCTTTACTTTTGGTCTGTGAGTGTCAGTTGATCTGAAGTGGGTCTCTTGTAGACAACATAAGCATCAGTCTTGTTTTCTTATCCATTGGGCTACCCTATGTCTTTTGATTGGAGCATTTAATTCATTTACATTTAAAGTGATTCCTGATAGGTACGTAATTACTGCCATTTATTATACATATTTGTTTTTTGTTTTTTTCTTTTTTAACCCCCCCCCTTTTTTTTACAATATTTTCTTTAACATTTCTTGTAATACTGGCTTGTTGTTGATGAATTCCTTAAGCTTTTCCCTGTCTGAGAAGCTCTTTATCTCACCTTTCATTTTAATTTAAAGCCTTGCTGGATAGAGCATTCGTGGTTGTAGATTCTTGTTTTTCACAACTTTGCATATTTATTGTCAGTCCTTCAAAGTTCCCATTAAAAAGCAGCAGACATTCTTATGGGGGTACCCTTGTAAGTAACTACCTTACTTTCGCTTGCTGCTTTTAAGATCCTCTTTTTGTTTTTGACCTTTGGCATTTTAACTATGATGTGTCTTGGTGTGGGTCTGTTTGAATTCCTCCAGTTTGGGGACTCTTGTGTTTAATTCCTCAGGCAGCTTAGGAAAGTTTTCTGTCATTATTTCTTCAAATAGGTTCTCAATCCCTTGCCCTCTTCTCCTTCAGGTACTTCTATGATGTGGATATTGTTATGCTTCATGTTGTCCCAAAGGACTCTCAGTATCCTCATTTTTTAAAATTCTTTTTTTCTTTTTGTTGTTCTGAATTCTGCTACCTTGTCTTCCAATTCACTTTTTTGATCTTCTTCTTCATTCAATTTACTGTTAAATGCTTCGAGGGTATTCTTCATTTTGATTATTGTATTCTTCATTTCTGTCTAGTTCTTTTTGATGGTTTTTATGTCCTTTTCTTTGCTTACTTTCTCTATGCTGAGTTTCTCATTATGCTTATCCATTCTCATCCTAGTTCATTGAGCATTCTTGTAACTATTATTTTGAAATTTGTCTCGGGTATGTTGCTTGCCTCCATCTCATTTTGCTTATTTTCTGGAAATTTTTTTCTGTTGTTTCATTTATAGCATGTTTTTTGTTTTGTTTTATTTTCCACTTTTATTAGCTGCTCTGTGTTTATTTCTATAGTTAAGAAAACTTGTTTCATCGCTCAGCCTTGGCCAGATGGATTTACATAGAAGGTGTTCTGTGTAGCCCAGTAGCACACTCTCCCTGTTTCCCTGTGCTGGGGGTGCTGGATGTGAGGTTTGTGTGGGTTGTGTGTGATCTATTGTAGCTAAGCTTTTATTAGTGTTAGTACATCAGTGGATGGGATTAAAACACAGGCTGAGTAATTGTGGGAATTGGCTGCACTCAGAAGATATGAGTTGCTGGGTGGGGGTTGACCCCACTGAGTGGATTTGCCCTAGCAGGCTTTTGTACTTGTTGAAAACACCCTTTGTGTGTACCACTTATGAGACTTGTTTTGAGTTGTTCTGTTGTAGTCTAGTGCCAGCCTCAGGGTGCATTGATTGTGTGGCCCCTTTAGAGTAGCTGCCCAGTAGACCAAGGTTGGCCACTGTCTTTGATTGCTCTGAGATACCAGATGGGAGCAACAAAGTGATCCATAGATGTTTTTGCCTATGTTAGATCTATAGGTAAGTGGAAGAGACAACACTGTAGGCTGTGGTCTGGTTATCCTCCACACCTGGCCTAGGGTCTTTTATCAGGGCCAGTACTCATCAATGCCTGACAATGCCTGCGAGTTTTCAGTAAGCCTCTAGAACTGGAGGAGCCTTTGAGTGATATGTGTGTTGTGTGGTGCAGGGAACCTGGGGGTCTTCTGGAACTATTGAGCAAATATCCCTTTGCCACTGCTGTGTTAGTTTACAAGCTAGTGCTATCTCTGTGGCTCCCTGTACATGTTATTTATTTATTTATTTACTTACTTACTTACTTACTTACTTACTTAAATTAGTTTCAAATATACAGTACATTGGTTAGACATCTATATAGTTCATAAAACTATCTCTTCGATTGCTCCATCTCTTCCCTGACACTTCACATATGCAACATATTAATGCTAACTGCATTCCCTATACCATGCTCTCCATGCCTGTGATCATCCTTCACAGTATTTGTGAGTCTGTTTTTGATTAGCTTGTTCTTTTTATTCCTTATATCCTGCATATAAGTGAAATCATACAGTATTTATCTTTCTCTGTCTGACTTAAATACCTTCTAGGTCCATCAAAGCAATATCTTTTTCTATTCCCTTCCTTTTAGTCCATGTGTGCTTTTTCATCTGAAGTGAGTCTCTTATAGGCAATATTTAGAGGTCTTCCTTTCATTCATCCACTGTATCTTTTAGTTGGAGCACTTAATTTATGTCCATTTGAGGTACTTATTGGTAGGAATGTAGTTGTAACCATTCTTTATTCCTGTTTTTGATACATGATTTTTCTTCTTAAAGAAGTACCTCTAACATTTCCTGTAATACTGGTTTGGTGGTGAAAAACCCATTTATTTTATTTTTGTCTGGGAAGCTCTTTATCTGTCCTTCAACTCTAAATGATAGCTCTGCTGGATAATGTAATCTTGGTTGTAGCTCCTGGGTCTGCATCACGTTGAATATTTTGTGCCAAGCCCTTCTGTACTGCATAGTTTCTTTTGAGAAATCAGCTGCCAGTCTTATAGGTATTTCCTTATAGGTAACTACCTACTTTTCTCTTGCTGATTTTACTATTCTTTCTTTGTATTTAACCTTTGGCATTTTAATTATGAAGTGTCTTGGTGTGAGCCTCTTTGGATCTCTGTTTAGATTATCTGAGTTTCCTGGGGTTTTATGTCCATTTCCTTCACCAGGTAAGGAACATTTTCCATCATTATTTCTTCAAACAGCTGTTCAACATCTTGTATTCCTTCAGGTATGCCAATCAGATATTTGAATGCTTAATAATGTCCCATATGCTCCTTAAATTATTTTTATAGTTGTGGCATCTTATCTCTTGCCATTCTGCTTGTGTGTCCTTGGCTTTCCCATCCTCTAGACAGGGCATTTGATCCTTTTCTTTATTCACTTTGTTTATTTCTTTGTTTATTCCATTTAATATATTTCTTGTCTCAGATAATGTTCTTCATTTCAGATTGGTTCCCTTTTATAATTTTCATTTCCATTTTTATGTTTTTTTTGTCTCTTTGTTGAAGTTATCACTGAATTTATCTGCACTTCCTAAAAGTTTATTGAGCATCTTTATAACCAGTGTTTTAAACTTTACATCTGTTAGATTACTTGACTCCATTATATCTGGATCTCTGTTCTGTTCTCTCATATGGTTTCTCCTTCTTTGTCTTCCCATTTTGGCTGCCTTTCCATGTCTGTTTCTATGTACTAAGCAAAGCTCTCAAGTCTCCTGGTCTTATTAGTGTGGATTTGTGAAGCAGGTGTCCAGTGGCACAGTCCTGAGAGGGGTTCAGCTTCAGGCCATGTTTAGCCTCAGCCTGTACCCCACTGGGGCCACCTGTTAAGATTCAGCAAGCAATCCACAGATGCTGTGTTGGTAGTTGCCTCAAAACCCCCCACCAGAAACCAAGGCCAGCTGCCTCCAGTGCAAGTCTAGGTGCTGCTCAGAGAGGAGCAGCTGACTCACTGAGGATATACCTGGATGTGTCTTGGGTGGGTCTGTGAGTTGGGGAAGGCAGGGTTTCAGGGAATCCTCTGGGTGGAGAGACCCCTGTTATCCAGTTTGATGATGTCATAGCTATGGCGGTACTGTGTCATTGCAGTGGGTGGGGGCAGTGCTCAACAGGGAACAATGGATACTGCTGGCACTTATATACAGAGTAAGTCTTGCTTCCTCCATCACTCTGACGATGTCTTCCTGTAAATCCCTGGTTCCCCCTGAATGCAGCCGTGCAGTCACTGGTGCTCATACTGAGTGGGTATATCACAGGGAAAAGTCTGCTCATGGATGTGGCCCCTTTAAAAGGATTCTGCCATTGCCACTGTTGCTGCCACTGCCACAGCCTGTGTCTCACTCAGTTGCTCGAGATTGGGCAACCCCGTGTCCTCTACCTTTTGCCATTGCAGGGTGAGTTCTTGTATTTCTCGCTAGTTGTATGGTTTGTTCATCAAAATTTAGGTGATTTTTTTCCTGCTGTTTACTCCTTGTTTCTATCATAACTTTGAATTTGGTCACCAGAGTGATGAACATAGACTATTATCTATGCCATTTTCCCCATTTCTCCACTTATTAGAAGGAGTGGAAGAACCCATCCTCCAAATATAGCAATCAGGTTTATGAATATTCAGTAGGAGTCATATGCACTTTGGTGTAAGTTTGCTATTAGAAGTGGAGGGAGCTTGTTGTGAAAGTTCCTAGGGGAGAAACAATTCTCTTGTTCTCTTGAGATCACTGGGTCTTCCATGGAAAGTTGTCTTCTTGTTATATACTCTTGGTAATATGATAATGCAGTAGAATTGTTTACATACTTTTTATTCTGTGCTGTGACACTTGTCCTTCTTAATCAATAGTTTTACATAATTATAAACATCATAAACCTAAAATTAGAACCAAACTGAGACAGACTTGAGTTTTCTTTGGAGAACCTCTGGCTATCTTTGAACAATTATTTGTCTTCTTTTGAGTTAAGCAGCAGCCCCCAACTTGACTGCAGTCACATTGTTACAGTTCTATTTAGTCAACAATGTTAGAAACTAAATTCCCCATCTGAATTCTATTCTTTATGATTAGAGTGATCAGACTTACTGATTTGTCTGAGTATAGCTATAGTTTATACTTGTCATCATAGTATAATTATTAATAGCTGCCATTTTACTCTAAAATAGTCCGGTTTGAATAATAAAGTATATGGTTATCCTTGGACTATGAGCAAGCAACCAAATTTTGAATGTCCCCCATCTGTCAAGTATTGTGTTGGCTGCTGTTCTATGGGAACACCTTATGAAAACAAAACAAAACAAAACAAAATAAAACAATAACACCTCACTGATTCTAGTAATCCTTTCCTTCATTGTATGGCAGAGAGAAGAATGACAAGTTAACAAGTCACAGAGTAATTTGTAAAAAATTTTACTACTCACTTTTTAGATAACCTTCACTGCCTTGGAACATAGTAATTCAGGGAAGCTCTTTCTTACCCAATATTGCTCCCATCATGAAGTGCAACTTTGGTTTCCAAGGCTCTTCATTGACAATGAGATTTCTAATCATTATAAATATCTTTGGAAAATGACATTAAAGAGCCCCTTTCCTTTTTTTTTTTTTCACTCACAGAATTTCTTCATTCCAAATTCCTGAGTTTTCTCTTTTGTTTGTTTGTTTTTAATATTCCTTGGCCCAACTATGAGACTAATGTCTAACAACTTTCTAAAAATTCTCTTTAGGAGGAGTGTTCTCAAAAACAGCAAAAACAGGCTGGATTTCTAACCAATACAGCCATGAAAATCTTGACTTGAAGGTGTATTTTAAAAATTTGCTATGTTGCACACTCATATACACACACAACTCAAAAGAACAGATAAAAAGTCACTATAAGCTTATATTTCTTTTGGCTCTCCAGAGTAAACTGGGACATTTTTACAAATGCCACTTTAAATCAGGATAATATAGACTCTCCTTTTGTTAGTATTCACATCAATGACCTGTCTTCCTCGAGTGGTAAGCCCAGATTATACAGAATAGCTCCAACAAGATAAAGAATAGAAAAACTTTATCAGAAGCATGAACCTCTGTACCTATGTGAGGTAATGGTATTATTGTGGATTAAAAGAGATCTGTGAGTACTGCATCGAGGGAAAGTTGGGTGAACTCTTTAGTGTGGTACTTGGAAAGGCAAGGCTTTACATTGGAGACAGTGATGTTAAGACAGATGCTCCTGGGATCCCCAAATCCTTTGGATGGTGGAAATGTGGAATTTCCATTCATTTTCTCTCCTTCTCCTCTCACTCTCTTCCTCCCCCTTTCTCTGTGTAACAGTTGAATCCTTCAATATTACAGATGGCCAATATTTGGATATTATATATTGGAACTCATTGAGGTTTGGATTGAGGGGGTATAGGAAACCTATCAAGTTTTAATAGAGTCCTTCAGCATCTCTTGGAGATGCATTTGTAATAGGTGCTCAATACAGTGCTCCTTAAGACAAAATTTTTGAATGTGGCTCTAAACCTGGGCAAGAAAGGTTTTATGATGCATAATCCTAGAAATTTTAGAGCTAGAAAATATTTTAGATACGCTCTAATTGACTTTTGATTGCTATATACAAATAATATTTTAAAAATCAAAACATGAAACTGATATAAATAAATTTTGAATATTGCCAAGTAGAGACATGGTTACAAAAAAATGTTACCATTTCTATTATAACCATATCATAAAATATAGCCTTTGGGGGGGGGGGTCCAATATTAATTAGTCCATAGGCTCAGAGTTTTAAAAATTAAATGAATTTAGCTTATAAAAAACTCACTACATTTTCTTTATCTTATTTTTGCTAAGGAATGATTGATAAATATTTTGTCATTGGCTGGTGCATGTCTGTAGAGTGCTCTTGGGAATAACTGACTTAGTATAACTACATTTATTCTGCAGTTGCATAAAGTGGGGCCTTGAAAGGGAAAGTGATTCAGTAGGGACTCACAACCAGTTAGTGACAGAGGTGAAGCTAGAATATGAATTTTATGAAATTGGTCCTTGATTTTCTGTAGTCCTAGCATAGAACATGAAGTGAGGCTGATTTTTTTTACATGTGAATCCATATATTATGACAATTAAAAAATATACAACATGATTTTGTTTTCTTACACTAGAAGCTGCTGAAAACTCTACCTTAATAAATTTGTCTGGAGCAACTTATGTAAGTGTAGGGCTGTGTCTGTCTGTATAAAGAGATGAATATGATTTGAGATACACAGGTAGTTGCATTGATTTAATTTGTTCTTTTTTTTTTCCAGTTGACTCTACAAGAATAAGTGGAGGGAGACGTTAAACACAAAGAATGATTTCTTTGGTCAAAGATTGTGAAAATTGTCTAAATTGTATTAGTGTCTAAATATGAAACCTTGTCAGGGGCTTTAGCACATTTTTTAAAAATCTATAATTGTTGGTGAGGTTAGCTCTTCACATCACTTTCAATATTTGTATTGCTTTAGAGTCAGTGAATCCAATTGCTATGTGGACCCTCAAATGCACAAATTGCATAAAAGTGACTCCATGTGTGTTACTTTTATTTTGGAAAATTATAAAGATGGGGAATTGAAGGGACACAGGCCCTCACTTTATTATTGGTATTAACACCACAACCTACAGATTCCTGGGAAGCTACCCAATTTTTCAAGCCCAAGACTAAATTATGTGATCAACCTTGTATACTAGATATGGATTATAAAGCGACTGTGCTCAGATAGTAGAGGTGGACTGAGGGAGGCATTTCTTTTTTAGAGGAGTCATTTGCCTATGTGATAGTATATGAGGGATTCCAGAAAGGTTCTCTGTCCCCAAATAATGGTAATAGTGGCTCATTCATTTGGGATAAGAAGATATTTGTTTCCTATCATTGGATCTCTTCCATAAAAGAGAGGGGGAAAGACACAGTATCAGCTCATAGCACTTTTGCCTAGAAATTTTTTCTCATAGTCTTTCCAAGGAATAGTTTAGAAGAGAGACAAAGAAATTAAATTACCAAAGTAAAGAATAAATGGAGAAAGGCCAGGGGGAGTATCTGAGAAGAGGAAGACTATGGGATGCTGCAATGGCTCTTCTTATCAGCATAAGGATAGAAGGAAGAAATTAGGAGCTTGGCTAGTAAATAAAGGTAGAGAAGAGGGTTATTAAAAGGCAGACTACAAAGGCTGTATGGGGTCTACCTATCTTCCATTACCAAATGGTTTCCATTATCTCAACACACTGTTAGCAATTTCCTTGTACTCACTCATATTTACAAAGCAGGAAGAGGAATAAGGCCTCATAAGAAGTGCCAGATGGCTTGAACCACAGGAAGGGTTACATGCTCTTGCAGTAAGGTTGAAGGTGTGTACTATGGGGGGTGATATTGATACTAATAGTAATAAAAATCAACCAAAGAGGTAGTAACTATTTATTCATAGGCCAGTGGGTTGAATGATGCTTGGTGCTTTATAGTTTATGAAATACTTTTCTACCTTAGAATTTATAATACAGTATTTCATTGTATTATTACTTCATGTTATAATCAAGGCAGGTATTATTATTCTTATTTTACAGGTGAAAAAGAAAAGAGATTAATAAATTTCAAATGACTTGACTGAAGTCAAAAGGCTGGTTCTAGAACCCAGGTATTCTGAATTCAGACCTAGTGTTTTTCTAGTAAATATTGCTGACACTTGATTTTCTGAAATGTCTTTAATAATTTTTACAATTCAAAGATTCATTTATTCACTAAGCATTTGACAGCCCACTCTGCATAAATTTCTGTGCTTATAATTCACTCTCACAAAGAGTAGTAATTGCCAGAGAAACAGGATAAGCTAGATGGTTTGGGAATTCAGAGAAGTGGAAGGACATAGAATCATCACATTTTTACAACACAAAGGCATTAATCAGGCCATTTCCTCCAACAACTAACTCCCAAAATAATTTGCTCTTTAACATCCCTCAAGTGGCTGTTTTGTTTCTGTTTAAATATTTTCCATGATGGTGTAAGGGGGGCATACTGCTTCATAAGGCAGTCTGCTGCATCATTAGATTGCTTCAACTATAATAAAATTTTAATAGTATTTTCTAGAATTGTCCTCCTATAATATTTAGTTGGTTGGTTTAATTCGTTTCCTTAAGAACAGTGATTATCAACCATGTATATGGGGTGAGCATGGTAGATTGTGCGTGTATTAGAATCACTGATGGAACTTTTTCAAATTACACTTGTCCCTTACTTCCTATGTCTTTTCCCTGCCAAGAGATGCTGCTACGTTCCTGACATCATTTTGTTGTTGTTGTTGTTGTTGTTGTTCTCAGTGCAAATGTTCCTAGGTCTTTAAGCTTCCTATCATACAATGTTTTCTGTTTTCTTTTACCATTTTAGTGTATCTATTCTGAACTTTATCTAATTGTAAATGTGTTTCTTAAAATGTTGAAAACAATACCACAGATGTGGTTGGACTTGGAAAGGGTACTGTGAGACCACTGCTTTTTGTGAACTGGACAAGATAATTCTCCTAGTGTAGGTTGAGATTGAAGTTGTATCTTTAGCAGTCACATCTCTCTGCTGGCTCATATTAATCTTCAGCTCCAGGTCTATTTCACACAAACTGCTGTCAAAACTGGTCTCTCTCTATCCTATACTTATGAAATTGATCTTTTGAACAGGAATGCTGGACCTAGCACATAGTTCAGTGAAATTTAATTTTTTGGTTTAGTCATTTTATCCTGGATTATTGAGATCTTTTTGAATCCTGATTTAGTTATTCATCCTATTGACTACTCCTTCTAAGGAATTTGTCTCATGCTCACATTTTATAGGTTTTCCTTCTGTCTTCATTTAGATTGGTCTAAAGCTTTCCATTTAGGGGGCGGTGGGAAATAGAGAAGGCTTCATGGAGGAGGTAGATATTTTTGTTAAGGTTGTTGTGGGGATTCCCATATACTCCAAGGTCATAAACTTTTCCTTATTGGGAGAAAGTCTAAAATCAGAGCTGTTTAATGGTCTTTTATTTTTTTTAATTTATTCATTCAATCGTTGAATATTTCCTGAGCTCCCATCATATTCTCAACACTTCAAAGTGCTGGAGCTACAGTAGTGAACAAGATAGCTATGGTAACTGCCTTTAGGAAGCTTACAGTTTGATTGGCTGACTCTAAAATCTAGCTCATGACTACTACACATTATTGCCAGACAAAGTTAAATTTCTAAATCACAAGTTTACTCTTTTGGTAGCTTTCATATCTATGGAAGTTCAAAAACAGTTCAATTCAATTCAATTCAATTCAATTCAATTCAATTCAACAAACACTTATTTACTAAGAACTCTGATAGGTATTTAGATATAATGGTGAAAATGAAATACAGTGTTTCTGTTTTATTGAGATTACATTTTAATATAGGAGATTAAGCAAGCAAATAAGCAATTATAGTATAGTGTGATGTGGTATGTTTTCTGATAGGGATAGTGTGTGGTGTTTTGTTCACATACAGCACTATTGACTAACCTGGAGTTGTGAAGAGGGGCTGGCATAAAAAGCTTTTGAGAGAATGACATTTTAGTTGATATCAGAAAGATGAGTAAGAGTAAAATAAGTGAACTAGTAGGATAAGACTACTCTAACTAGAGATAATAGCTAATGTGAAGGCTTGGAGAAATGAAATATTACAATACGTTGGAACAGCTAGAAGATGTTCCTGGGACTGGAACAGAGAGTGAATGGCTGGGTTAGCCACTAAGTCAATTTGATCTGCCTACTAAGTTTGGAGTACTGACTTATTTGACACCACCTGTTTATTTCTAGGGAGCTGCTATAGGAGACAGATTGCTACTTATACACTGTGCTATGGCTTTAAAGGGTGGCATCATTTTACTAAAGGCTAAATGTCTATGGTTGCAGCTGTAATAAAATTAAAGATTTTGATTTTTATAATTACTTTATTGTTTTTTCTAATGTTTCATTAAATGCATTGGGTATTTTTTAAACATAGTTTTATAAATTGGTCATTTAACACTATCTTGCTAAGCTATTTGACCCTGGGGACAAAGTTCATTCTTCATAAACACTGATTCTGCTTACCTTGTTGAAATAAAAACTGTGTAATTGCTTTACATCAAAAATAAGCTTATCATAATTAAAAATAAGTGCTAGATTTAACTGTGTGGTACGTGCATATTAAATATTTCAGTGTGGGCACTAGGAACTCAAATTTTCATACAATATGAGGTAAGTTAACCTAATAATTTGATTTTTTTCAAAGTGTTTGGAAAGGTATACATATCCATGTATATATACGTGTACATACACACATATCAATGATTATATCTATAAGAAAAGATCTGAAATGTGGTTATATACCTAAGGCAGGTGAATTGAAGGGCCGATGAGGTGAACTTTGTTATTTTGGAAGAAAAGATCTTACATTTGGTAAAAACGTCTGAAACTCTTGTTTCTCTGAGATTTCTCTTCTCCTGGCACATTTTTTAAAATAAAGGACATGTGCATGATTTAACCCATTGCTTTATTTTTATTTTTAATTAAATTATAGTTGGTATACAATATTTCTTTCATGTATAGAAATGGCACTTTTAAAGGCCTTAGAGAATCTGAAGTCCTCTTATAGCTGGTAAGTCTTACAGCTAGAACATAGCTTGTGGGGTACTGGAGGTAGATGCCACAGTTGTATTTGTGCTATAGTGCTAAGTCAGGCATACCTCCAAGTGGAGGAGAGAGAATTTCTTTACTTTATACATGAAAATATTAAATAATATACTAATGATAGCAAAGATTTATTGAGCACTTAATATACATACCAGACTCTACACCAAATACTTTACATGCATGATCTTACTGTAATTTTATGAGGTGTTTACCATAACACTTCGACCCTCATTTTAAAGGTGAAAAGACAAGGACCCAGAGATAAGTGCAGATGCTCCTTGACTTACAATGGGGTTAAGACCTGATAAATCCATTGTCAGTTGCAAATATCTTAAGTCAAAAATGCCTTTAAGACACCTAACTTACTGAAAATCACAGCTTAGCCTAGCCTATCTTAAACATGCTCAGATCACTTACATTAGCCTACAATTAGACAAAATCAACTGACAAAGTGAATACACTAGAGTATTAGTTGTTTACTCTTGTGATCCCATGGCTGACTGGGAGCTGCAGCTCGCTGCCACTGTCTAGCATCAGGAAAGTATTATACCACATATTACTAACCAGGAAAAAAGGTCAAAATTCAAGATTCAGTCTGACTTATTTCACTTAGCATGATTATCTTAAGATCCATCCATGTTGTCACAAATGGCAGTATTTCATCTTTTCTTATGTCTGAGTAATAGTCCATTGTATATATGTACTCCATCTTCTTTATCCAATCATCTATAAAAGATAATTTGGTTGTTTCCAACTCTTGGCCACCATGAATAGTGCCACAATGAACATCAGGGTGCATATATCTTTATGAATAAATGTTTTCCAACTTTGGGGGTAGATACTCAGAAGAGGGTAATTCTATTCTTAAGTTTTTGAGGAACCTTCAAACTATTTTTCAAAGTGGCTGTACCAATTTACATTCTCACCAGCAGTGTATGAACATTCTTTTCCCCCCACAACCTCTCCAACACTTGTTATTACTTGTCCTGTTGAGGATAGCCATGCTAACATTTGTGAGGTGGTATCTCATTGTAGTTTTGATTTTTCTTTTTCTAATAGCTAATGAAATTAAGTATCTTCTCATATGTCTGTCAGCCATTTGTATGTCTTGGGAGAAGTTTCTGTTCAGGTCTTCTGCCCATTTTTAAATTGGATTGTTTGGTTTTTATTGTAGATGACTTGTATGAGTTCTTTGTACATTTTGGAATTAGCCCTGTATGGGAGGCATTGTTTGCAAATATCTTCTCCCATTCAGTTAGGTGCCTCTTTGTTTTGTTGTTTGATATAAAACTAAAAGCAACAAATGAACAAGAAAAAATAAACAAAAAATTATAGACACAGATGACAGTATTTTAGTGGTTACTAGATGGAAAGCGGGGAGCGGAGAGGTATATAAAGGTAAAGGGGATCAAATATATGGTGATGAAAGGAAATTTGACTTTGGGTGGTGAATATACAATGCAATGTATAGATGATGTATTACAGAATTGTACACTTGAAACTTATATAATTTAATAACCAATGTCACTCCAACAAATGTAATGAAAAATTCAAAATTCAGTGATGGGTTCTAAGAAATGTGTATTGCTTTCTCACTATTGTAAAGTAGAAAAAAACCTAAGTCGAACCATTGTAAATTAAGAACCATCCGTACATTATCCAAGATACCACAACTAGCAAATATTAGAACTGGGGCTTTCCCAGGTCTCTCCAATGCTAACTTCATGTTGATAACCATTATGTTGTCTTTTAACCACCAAATTTCAGCAGGAGGATCTCTTAAGAAGGCAGGGAATCTTCCCTTATTCAATAGGTTAGTAGTTTTGTTGAAAGTGATTACTTCTTTTCTCTACCTCTCACATAGCTAAGAGGAAGCACTTTACATTGGAAAGGGCATAGGTTTTGAATTCAAACAGACCTGATCTAATCTTTGCTGTTCTACTTAAATCTGTGTGAACATGGATAAGTGACTTAACTTTCCTGTCAGTTGCTAATTCTATAAAATGAAGGTTATGATGTCTATTTTTCAAAGTTATTGTAAGTATTAATTGCAACAAAATAAGAAAAATGTAGTGGCCTGATGAGATTATTGAGTTGTCAGATGTTCTGGCAATGGGCACATAACATCTTTATTCAGAGCCAAGGAGATTCAAATGGCAACTGCAGGTATCTCTTTAAGCAGGTGTAGCTCAATGTGTGGCTTCTAATCTTTCCTACCTCTAACTGCTACATCTAATAGATTCATCTTAAAGTAGTTAATAGAAATTGATATTTCTAAATTGTGATATTAACCTAAACTCAAGTAAAGCACCATTTTGCATTACTTCATTCCTCTGCTAAGTTTTGATTGCACACCACTTCAGTGACTGCTGGTTTCCATGGCTTTGTTTTAAAACAACACATTCTACACATGGAAATCTGGCTGCACTACAGAGGGAGACATGATGAGAAGTTACTTATAGGTTCAGGAAAACAGAGTATTCTTTCTTTACCCCATTCAAAATACACAAACACTTGTTCAGCAAAACCCCCTGTAACATTTACACGTAAATTATTTGCTGGAAACTTAAACTAGAGAAAGAAACTTAGTTTTTTTTAAATTCAATAGCAATGAACCCACTTATTTTTACTCTTTTGTCTGGGAAAGTCCTTTTTTCCTTTTGTCCACTGCATTTCCCACACAGTCAGGGCTTATTGTTTATTTATATTTCAGTGTTGAATTTTCATCTCCCTGCTTTCATCAGAAGCAATTATGAAGCCACAATTAAGAAAATGATGAGCACAGATATATGGTTCAACATGACTGTATTATGACTCTTCAGCTCATTCAGATACAGTTTCAGAGTTAATTCCTTTATACACAATTTGTGATTTTTTTTTTCTTTTTGGCCCTACATAAGCTAAGAATCAGTACTGTCATACTGCCCTGACTTCTATATCCTCTGAGGTTTGAATATGATGAATAAAACAAAAAGGGTGAGTAAAAAGGCTGAGGGTAAAGGTCCCAGGAAAAAGAATCTCAAGGTGATTCATATAACTGAGTCCCAGGGGGAAAACCTAGCTTCCACTCATACAAACACTGGCATTTGTTTGTAAAATGCCACCCAAGTCAAGGGTATTTAGAAAGGAAGATAAAGGAAGAGAAGGAAAACCAACCAGCAAAAGGGCTTAGAAGATTCTGAAATTATATTCACCCATTAAAATCAGTCCCAAAGAAAAAGCCTCCCATTTTTTAGTCCTTATCTTATTCCAGGAAGCATAAAATTCATCAACAAATATAAAATAGTTACAACACTTGAAGGGGATAATACTTTTGAGCATCCAGCATAGTGTCAGGATGAGCACATGCTCAATGAAAGTTAAGAATCCAATTAATGAGGAATTTGAATGGGTACAGTATGGGTACAAGCTTAAGGTATTGTCTTAGTTTTTAAAACGTATCAACTGAGTGAGACAGGACCCATAAATGAAGAGAGGAGCAACTATATGAGGCAGTATAGGTAAGTGTCAAATGATGGATGTAAACAATGAGGTTGGTGCTATGATTATTTTCATTTTATAGATGAATAAGCTGAAGTTTAGGGTGGTAGAGTGATTTTCTCCTAGTCACACAGGAAGTAAGTGACATATCTTGGGTTTCACCCCCTCTTCCAAATTCTATATTTTTTTCTGCAGTATGTGCCATGCTCTTTTTTTTGTGAACAAATGGATACGGCCCTCTTCATCCCTCTTGATTTCCCATCATTTACTAAAATTTTTGGTAAATTTTTTACATATAGCAGCATATCATCACAGAGTGGAGATCAAGGCCATTGACTCCCTAAATTCTACTCCTCTCTCCATTCACCAGCTTTGTGACCTTGGGCAAGATACTTAACCTCTATGTGCCTTAGAAATAAATGAATTAATAAATAAAACACACAAGAGTTTGGCACATTGTAAGTCAAATATAAGTGATAGTTGTTCTTTTTATTATTTCATCCTTATAAATCTTTATGACATAGGGACTATGGTTATGTTCACTTTACAGATGAGGGCGCTGAGCCTTTGAGAGATGAAATGACTTTTCCAAAGTTACCTTGGTAGTAAATTTGGGAGTTGGCATTCATGTCTAAGCTTGTCTGAACGTAAATGTTGTTCATTTTCACTGTGCCACATTGGTTCCCAAAGTACCATAACTGCTCAAGAGAGGGAAAAGTCTATGTAAGCTGAAGGTTTCACTAGGGTTGTTAGACTTGGAGTTAGAAAAGGATGAGAAAAAAAGAATCTGTATGGGAAATTTGGCTAAAGAAGGAAGGATAGTGTGTTTTGAGGGGAGGATGGAGAAAGATCAAACCTCTCAATCTAGAAAATTTTAGAGCATGAGGTAATCCAATCCTGCCTTAAATGACATGAAAGCAAGTCCAGACCTGTTTAAAGGAGCCTGTCCTCTAGTTGAGTCACAAAGAAGACCCTGAGGACTGGAGGCAGCCTTTCTCAAGCTGAATAAATCTGTAGAAGCTGTAAACAAATGTGAAAGTACTCTCTTAGAAGGGTGTGGCTAGAATTCTAAACCTGAGTTCACAGCAGCCCTGTCTGCTTCCAGGTGGCTCCTATGGCCACCTGGCTTGCAGACAGACCCAGGGCAGAGGAATTTCCAGAGAAGAAACTAGCATTTGAAGCATCAAATTAGGAAGAAAAGAATCCAATTGCTTAGTTGAAAATTTGTAAAAATATGTATAATTATAAGCCCATTACATCGTGAGGCATGAACCCCCACTGAAGATTGATTTAACTGCTGCTTGCTTCCTGCTCTACATAGCTGAGTCTCCCGGGACCCATTGCTTTAGTTGCTGCTGTGCCTCCTCCATTCCTAAGTCTCAGGTGTGACTTGGGAAGCCAACCACGTCTTTTTTAAAGTTTGCCAGTTCCCCTATGTAGCTGGTTAGTGTTCGTGATTTATGTCTGGGAGTCTGTTTAACTGGAATTTCTGCCTACCTGAAGCTTCTAGTGGTAATAGGCCTCTTAATTAACTGTTATTCTTTACTTTTGCCCTCTGAGCTTCCTTTGAAACTCTCCCAACTTTGGATGACTCAGAGTTCTAAAGACACATTTTCCTGTAGAGGAATTTCACTTTAGCTCTGTCTAGTCCTCCAAGTCTTATATGAGCACCTGTGCCTTTATCCACTTTGTACTGAACTCCAGTGTTCCAGTAGAGAATCATCTCCATGTATCACAATTGCAAAGACCAAGCTAAATGAATTTGTGGTAATCTACTTGAAAAATTCATTGGCTCAAGGGATTAGAAATGAATTTAATTTACCCTGCCTAAAGAAAGTATACCTGTGCCTGTTGATTCTTAAATGGATGGTGTACTGAGCTAAAGCAATGAGATTCTGAATAAAAAAATTTCCAAGAGCAAAAGGGAAAGTTCCAAGCTGACTTGGCAAATAAAATGCTTTCTTGTACCTCTGGGATGCAGTTAGCCCTTGGCCTGACATAGATTTAGAGAAAAGACTTAAAGCATATCATTCCCAGGCCTGATTTCCTGACTATGGGGGCTTTATCATTTACATATGGAATAGGTTCTGCTGTAACTTCAGAGTACTCCAGGTTGACATGGCAGAAGACAAATGAACTTTAAAATAAGCTATTCCAAGATACTTTCCCATGATTCTTGATCAATGAATGAATAGAATAATATAATTATGTTGTAACAGGGAAACCAGAAGGTTGTGTTGCCTTATCAGGATCTTAGTGATATGAGTAAAGGAAGCAAAATGGATTTCTAAGTAGGTAATACCCATATTTCTCAGACTCATTAAGACTCAGTAACCATGCCATGCTTGTATTCTTTTAATCTGGCTCTGGTCACACCCACTAGGTGTTTGGAAAACAAATTAAGAAGTATGAGGCCCTTTTCAATGATTTTTTTTTCTTCTTGCTTTACCGTCTTTACATCAATATGTGGTTTTGATTCATAGACATATGTGCTGAAACTCATGGAAGGTTCACTCATTCTGGAAATATCACCCCTCTTTTCTTGTTTTCCATTTACTACTCAGCAAAAGGCCAGTGATGCTCAATGATATTACTATTCTATATTCTGGGGGACAAAGAAACTTTGGTTCTTTCTTTCAAGTATGATGAGTGAAACAAGCAAAAACTACTTTTTCTGGAGACAAAAGTGAGATTGTGGCATGATAAAAGGTTAAATAGGAGGTGAAAAAGCAGGAGCAATAACTTATCTATTTTTTAATAAGTGGAATTGTGGATAAAAAACATTTGGAAGGATTGTTGGGTGTCCTTCAGGGTATCTATTAGGACCTAACTCATTTTAAAGACTGTGACATTTTAGAACACAATGGACATTTGTTTGAGTTTTTAAAATCCAGGGGTTTGTCAGGATTTAAAAAATCCAGTGATGGTCGTGGTCTGAATGTAGGAATAGAGAATATATGTGGTTGGATTGATTAAAGTCTAAGTATTTAAAGACAATTTTGATAGAATTTTTAAGGAGGCAGTGAGTTTTGAATTTATTAGCAAAAGAGCATTTCAATATTGGATCACAATTTGAGGCTGGGGAGGAAAGAAAGTGAAGACAGAAATGGACCAATAAGCTGATAAAACTGGAGGGCTCATAGGAGTGGGCAACTCATTGGAAATGAAGAACAGTAGAGGTAAGATCAATGGAGTGAGCTTAACAAACAAGAATGATGCTCAAAGAAAGAGCTATTGGCAGTTAAGATTTCTGAAGTGGAGCAGTTCTGATGAGAAATGAAGTTCACCATCTGGCCTTAGGAGTATGTTCCTGAAATGGAGAAGAAAGTCCTTGTAGTAAAAGAGGTCAAAGATACGTTGGCAGCAGTGTTGGGCTTGCAGGATGATTAACACACACACATTAATAAATGGAATTGTGGTGGAGAGACTGCCTGAGAGTGTGATACCAAAGACCTTGAGAATGTGGGTGAGTGATCTAGGGGCTAAGAAAAGAGAATGATGAAGAAAGATAGAAAAACACATATCTTGACCCTTGAAACAGAAGGTCTTCTGTAAGAGAGTGGAAGGCAGAACTATGAAGTTAGGATAATTATTTGTTACAATATTTTAGCTACTCTAATGGCTAGAACAGAAATTTCCAAATTAAGTGAGTGTGAGGTAGGAAAATGATTTGGTGGTTATGACAGCCTCCTTGGAAAAACACTAGGTTCAATATTCACACTATAAATCAATGCAGTCATTATCCCTGCAACTATCAATGTAAAATGAGAGAGTAGAGTGATTTGCAATGGTTCCTCATGCTGGTCCTGTGGGATAAGGAAGTTCAATCATTCCCATTTGCAAATGAATGAATAGACAATGGTTCTGTGGTCAAATTTAAAACAGTTATTTATTGAACTCCTTTTAATTGGCTATCACTTTCTAATTGGCTGATGATGTTCAGGCCCCTCAAAAATCCCAAGAGAATTTTCAGGAATCCAGGATGCACAGTAGTGATAAATGATAACTTGAATAACCTTGTTTCTTTGCACTGGCCAACTCTGTAGGACTGTTATGTGGGTCCTTTCCTTTACTTTTAGTTAAAGACTTGTGATATGTGTACCAACGGTGATATTGATTATTAGAACATAATTGACAAATTATTTGTATTTAGTTTTTCTTTTTACTTATTTATAGCTAAGAATACTGAAAGTTTGATGCTTGGATGATAAGTATTTATGTTTTGTGTATATAAAAGTGTTATCCTTCCTGTATTTATCTATTTGTCATCTTCAAAAATATCATCTTCCTTCCTTTATTGAATTTATCAGCATTGCCTTATGTAGTCAAAAAAAAATATGTTCATTTCGAGAGTTCACTATGGACTTTACAACCAATTATGTATTTGGGCACTGGCAAGATCAAGCTATTTTGAAAGAATAGTATGCTGAATAATTAGCAAGGCAGTAGAATTGTAATCCTGAGATGTGTGTAGAGAGTACTGAAGTGGAGTGTCTACTCTAGATTTTCCTCTGTAGTCAGCTATAGCTAAAGGATTTTTTCTTCTTCTCTAAGAGTGGGTATTGTTTTGGTCTGTTTCCCAGAATTCCTTTCTTTCTCTTTTGTTTTTTCTTTCCTTGTTTCCTTGTAGATAAGAAAAACAAACTATCTAAAATACTTGTAGGCAAATTACTCTGACTCAAAGTTGTTGTGAGTGAATATGGTTTTAAAAAGACCCTAAGCTTAATCTGAAATGAGGGATTTTGTTTTCAGTACAGAGCATTCATAGAGTAAGTACTCTCTTGTGTTGGTGATCTTTACAGTTCTTGGCTGAAAGAAATATGGCTGCTCCTTATTATACTGTTTTGTATTGATATAATTGCTAGAGTTTGGGCTTTGCCTGCATTTAGGCACTATGTAATTTTATTTGGCACATGCATCTAAAGCCCTTAATATTTTCGAGATTTTGGTATTAAAGGGAGCCGACAAATTCCATTTAAATCACCTCTTAATTGGTTTCTCTTTCTATTCTCTCCCAATCAATGCTCTGGTGGGGATGGTGAGTTGTAGGATTTTTTCTGATTTGATTCTGTAATTTTTTTCTTCAGTAAGCAGCAAGCATCCCTCAGATACCTTCCAAGGCTTTACTCCTCAGTTTCTCAGATGGGTGGCTGGTTTCCTGTGTAATAGATTTTCTCCACCTGAAGCTTCATGACCTTGGCCTTGTTAACTCAGTATGCTTTCCAGATCCAAATTTCCAGTCCTCAAACTCTCTTAAACTATTAACTTTCTATGGGTGAGAAGGGCCTTCTCCCTACCACTCCATCTTCCTGTATGCATGTAGAAGACCTAGCATTCACAATTATTTCTGGACGGTCTGCAGCATTATCCTTTGATGGATTGTTTTAGGGGGACCAAATAGCCTAACAATGTCCATCACTTTTGATTTTGTAGTACAGTGAACATTTTTTCATAATCATGCATTTTCTAATATCCTTAATGGAAAAATGGATCATATTTAGATCAGAAAAAATCATCACAGTAGAAACAGTGGTGTAATGAGAAGCCCCTACTATGATAGTCTTGACTGGTTTCCTGCTTAGAGATTCTCAAAGTGCTAAAGCTTTAGGCAGGCTTTAGGCAATGGGCTTATACTCTTTAGGTATTAAAGCCACAGGAGTCTTATCTTAAAAGTATATAGGGTGGGAGGGACACTTTCTTGTTCTATTGATGTTTATTTGTGAAACTTTAGATTTGTTGGCATTGATAAACATATTAATAGATAACAGAAGGGATTCCTTTATTAGTATTCCAGATGACTCTTTTTGTTAGTGTTCCAGATGATTTTTTTTAATTTGGCTAAAAATAATACCTAGATGTCTTTGACTCTATTTTCAGAGGTCATCTCTCTCTATCTCTCTTCCTTTCTTCCTCTTCTCCCTCCTCATATTTTGTGCCAAATGCTAATATGCATAAATTTGAGATGGTGCCTGAGATTCTACATTTCTAACAAGATGCCAGGTTATGGTGCTACTTAATAGACCAATCTGGTCATTAAGGGTGCATCAAATAATGGTAATGTCCCATCCTCATTTCTTGACATTTCTACATACTGAAGGTTGCTTGCTGCTAACAACTTGACTCTCTGCCTGTAGGGGTTTTTTGTTGTTGTTGTTTGTTTTGTTTGTTTTGTTGTTGTTGTTGTTGTTGTTGTTTTGTTTTGTTTTTGCCTGTAGAAGCCATTATTCGGTATAGAGGGCAAGACTGAAGTACTGGAGAATTATTGTTCCTGGAAGCAGTCACTATACAATGTCTGATGGGAATTTTGTGGATAAATATTCCAGTTTCCTTTTCTTTCAGTAGGGATAAATATCTCCAAAGTTTTGCACCAAGTTAAGAACATTTGTTGCCATCCTTTATTGTCTTCTTTCCCTTTCCTGTCCCATGTCCCCAATCTTCTATAGGTATTTTCTGAAATCAACTCTGAAAAAAAATATTGGTCTTGAATTTTATCTCAGGATATGTTCCTGGGGGAACTCAAACCACTACATATATATATATATATATATATATATATATATATATATATATATACACACACACACACACGCACATATATACATATGCATGTATATATGTGTGTGTATGTATGTATGTATGTATGTATGTATGTATGTATGTAAGCCCAATTACTTGAGAGAGACATCCTTTATCTTAAACAGTACTGTATTTGGCTTGATAAGTCAAATTATGTTAACTGATGATTGGGTTCATAGGTTTGACCTTCAAATATCTGAAGGTAAGGCTCCAAATTAAGAAACAAAAGAATCTCTGAGTTGGAGTTCACTCGTCCTAGAAATTCCATAAAAACATACTGATACTGGCTTTTAATACTTGACACAACTCTGATCAGCTTCATGACATTAACACAGGGAGAATTGTTTGGAAAAAATATTGTAGTATAAGGGAATTAATAATTTTATGTACCTAAGCTTAGTGCATTTCATGTTAACAAGAATACTCATGAATTGAGTACATTACACACTAGAAAAATAAAACCTCAAATAAGTATTTAATGGTAATCCTAGGCTGGCTGGACTGTGACCCAAAGGTGGCTAAAAATCTCATTTGAGTCCCAATTTAGCATTTAATTGTCATGAACATCACTAAAGTTACTAAGAGTTCAACTGTATAGCATCTTTCCAGAAACACCTTCCTTAGCATAATAGGAGTTTGATAATTAAACATTAACATTTTACAGAGCCGGTCTCTCAGTTTGCCCATATTTGGACTTAATGATATTTTATACTGAGGTAGGGTTTTGGGGTAGGAGATTACCAAATTTGGGATGCACAGCCTGCCTTATTTTACCAAACGTTACCTAAAGAATCACATGCTTAAATGCTTGTTTTGACGATCAATGCTAATATGTAGTAAAATTGTGTGGGCCCATTAAAAAAATACATGGTTTATAGCAAAGCTATGGGTAAAGTAAATAAAGTAAATATAAACCTTTAGCTTTGTGTAACACTTTCCCACTTTCAAGGTGCATTCTCTCACATTATCTGATGTAAATTGCCTTTATGTTTTAGGTATGTAATTAAAATGCATTGAATGTTGAAGTTAACAAAGGATGAATGGGCAATTTGAAACAGTACCTCCCACCCCCATTCTACCACAGTAAGTCAAGGCTTCAGGATAGCAAGATTAATGAAATTTCAGGGACAAAGTCAAGGGCCATGCTTAAACTTTGATTTAGGCTTCTTTCCTGACTGTCATTCATCTAATTTTCTTCAGGCTGGGTTCACCAAACCCCAGTAACTTTAACGAGCGTTTTTGTCTAACCCCACCTTCACCCTCTGGCTCTCAACCCCTATGGTGGCTCCCAAATTTTTATACAGGAAGAGCCAACAGGCTGTTGGTTGTGGGTCTAGGAGACTTGTTTTAAAATCTGTGTTTAGCAGTATACTCTTTTTATTTAGGTTGTATGTTACATATCAATTAAATTTTTTCCAAGTCTTCCAAAGATATTTTATTTAAACGATATGAAATTTTCTTCTTATTTTTCTCTAATTTTATTTGATGTGCTTTGGGGAAAGGCTCATCCATGCTACCTTTTTGGTGACATCATGATTGACTTCGGGGCTTAATTAGTTTTTTAGAAGCTATTTTGCATTATAAATCCATGTGTGGATGGACAAGATTATTAATTCCTTGATACCTGCTCCTTGTGAAGTCTGCTGCTGCTGTTTGTTGAATGACTGTATTAACAACATACCAGGCATGTCTCCCTGCATTCTCTTTTTATCAGTTTTTGTTGTTGATGTTGAAAGGAGCAGCTTTCAAAAGACCATTTGGAACTTCCCTGTTTCTTGTGTTCTTAGGCTAGCCTCCTGTTAAACTTTTAAAAAAGCACATACATTTTTGGAAAGCCCATAAAGAAGCCTCTTTCACATCCATGTGGAGGTCTTCCTATACCACTAACTCCAGAATTTGGTAAATATTTTGTGAATGGAAATGAGAAACATGTTTGTCCTCTACTGATTCTTAGGATACATTCAATGGGATCTGATTATGTAAAGAGAGTTGCTACCCAACTGGTTTGCTTGATAAGACAGATTCTTATAATTATTTGAAATACCAATTTACAGGCAAATAGACCCATTTACCAGTACATTGCAAACAGTGCTCTCTCTACAACCAATGGTGCTGTTAAAAAAGAGTTTTAGAACCTTTAGATTTTGTATTTTTATGATATACATAAATTCCAAAAGATGGTTTTTGTCAATTTTATGCTTTTGACTTCATTCTGTACCAATCAAATATAAAGGAACTTGGTACACTGCTGGGCAATGGTACTGGGGGCTTCCCCTCCTCTCTTATATGGGTGGGGAACAAAGATTAAAGAAGGTTCTTAAGAACACATTAGTGAAAGACAAACCTACTGAGCACCCACTTAACAGAGCTTAATAGATCCTTGTTGAAATAGCAAAACTTGATCTGCACTTTCAAAATCCCATTGAATAAACTTTTCTTTTGTGCCTGTCCCATTACTCAGAGATGCAGACCTATTGCAGGGACATTTTGAAAAGTATATCTTTGGGGTTTATTCCAGGTTTATTGAAATATAATAGACAATTACTTGCTCATAAAATATTGTACAATTCAATGAGTTTTTTTTTCCGATTACAGTTGGCATACAATAATATATTAATTTCAGGTGTACAAGATAGTGATTATAGATCTATATGATTCACAAAGTGATCACCCCACTAAATCTAGTACTTCTCTCCCTCTTCCCCCTTACATATTTGTTACAAAATTGTTGACTGTTTTTCTTATGCTACCCTTTTTTCCATGTCTATTTTGTAACTATCCATTTGTACTTCTGAATACCTTTGCCATTTTTCATCATCCCCCAACATCCCACCCACCTAGTAGCCCTGAAAATATTCTCTGCATCTATGAGTTTGATTCTGTTTCTATTGTTTTTTATTTTGTTCTTGATTTTGTGCACATGTATGTGAAATTATGTGATATTTGTCATTCTCTGTCTTACTTCATTCAGCACAATACCCTCTAGGTCCATAAAGACACTATCTTTTTCATTCCCCTTACTTTCAATCTGTGCGTATTTTTAAATCTTAAGTGAGTCTCTTGTGGGCAGCATATGTAGGGGTCTTGTTTTCTTATTCATTCAGCCACTCTATCTTTTTGTTGAAGCACTTAATTGTCTTCCACTTGGGGTACCTGCTGATAGGTATATTGTTATTACCATTCTTTATTCCTGTTTTTGATACATGTTTTTTTTTTCTTTTTAAAAAAGTCTTTCCAACATTTCCTGTAATACTGGCTTGGTGGTGAAAAACCCATTTATTTTATTTTTGTCTGGGAAGCTCTTTATCTGTCCTTCAACTCTAAATGATAGCTGTGCTGGATAATGTAATCTTGGTGGTAGATCCTGGGTCTTCATCACGTTGAATGTTTTGTGCCAAGCCCTTCTGTACTGCATAGTTTCTTTTGAGAAATCAGCTGCAAGTCTTATGGGTATTTCCTTATAGGTAACTATATACTTTTCTCTTGATGCTTTTAAAATTCTTTCTTTGTATATAACTTTTGATACTTTAATTATAATGTGTCTTTGTGTGGACCTCTTTGGGTTCCTCTTTTTTTGGACTTGCTAAGCTTCCTGGGGTTATATGTCTATTTCTTTCACCAGGTTAGGAAAGTTTTCTATCATTATGTCTTCAAATAGCTCTTCAACTTCTTTTTTTCCAGCAGGTACCCCTATGACATGGATATTCTTACAGTTATGTCCCATATACTCCTTAAATAATTGTTATAGTCTTGGTTTCTTTTTAAATTCCGTTCCAATTGAGTTATTACTGGATCTCTGTTCTGTTTTCATATTATTTCTGCTTCTTTGTCTTTTCATTTTGGCTGCCTTTATGTGTTTGTTTCTATGTACTAAAGAAAGCTCTTAAGTCTCCTGATCTTATTAGCATGGCTTTGTGAAGTATTTGTCCAGTGGCACAGTCCTGAGAGAGGTTCAGCTACAGGACAAGTTTAGCCCCAGCCTGGGGGCCACCTATTAAGATTCAGTAAGCAATCCACAGATTCTGTGCTTATAGTTGCCTCAAGAGGCAATTCCAGAAACTGAGCCCAGCTGCCACCAATGTGAATCTTGGAGTTGGCTCATCAAGGAGCACTGGACTCATAGAGGACACACCTGGATGTGGCTTGGGTAGGGTACGAATTGGTGGATAGAGAGTTTCAGGGAATCCTCTGGGCAGAGAGAACTCTGTTATCTAGCTTGATAATATCTCAGTTATGGCAGCACTGCATCTGCACACTAGGAGAGGAGATGGCTCAATAGAGGAACAATGGATACCACCTATACTTCTGCCCTAGGGAAAGCCTTCACTCTGGCCCTTGCTCCGACAACTTACTGTCTCCCTTTAAGTCCCTGGTGCCCCCTGATCAGCCAATCCAGTGCTGGTGCTCAGAGCAAGCAAGTCCATCACCATGAAAATCCATTTACAGATGCAGTCCCTTTAAGAGGTGTTGCCACTGATGCACTCTCTGTCTCACTCAGCCACTCAGGATTTGGCAGCCTACAACTTCACCCCCTCCTACCTTCTACTATTGCAGGATGATTTCTTATTTCTCTCCCTAGTTGTAGTGCTTTTGTTCATCTAGACCCCAGTTGACTCTGCTTGCTATTTGCTTTATGCTTCCATCACATATTTGATGTGGTTGTAAGAAGGATGAACAAAGCCTCTATCATCTATGCCATTTTCCTCTGCTCTTATCTTTGTTTTAAGTTACTTTTTAAATACCCACAACTAAAAGAAAAAAATCTCCAAAAAAATAACACAGGAGTTATCTGTTTAGACCTTCATCCATGTGTAAACTAGACATTATTTTGGCTATCCTTTATAAATCATTTTGAAAAGGGTTAGAGAAAAGTGTGTTCTAACAACAACATTCCTTAGTTTTCCCGTAATTTTATGCTTTTTTTCCTGTACTCTAAGTGTTGACTTTTGCTAATTCTCATATCACAATTCCCCTGACCCTATTCATAAGTCATGGTGACTTCTTCCAATAAGAAGGTATTAATTTGATATGATATATAGAATAGAAGCAACAAATGAGCTTGGGATAGAATTGGGAAGGAGAGAATGGAAGAAAACTGCACCTTTCTGGAATAACTGTAATAAACAATGTGATCCCTGTTTTTTGACAGAGTTCAGAGAAAACCGGAGCAGGGTTTGATCAGGGGCAGTGACCCTGTGTGAATGCCAGGAAATATGTCGCAAGTTGATGAATTACCTGGGTTTTATATAACATCATGGATGTGTCAGAATTTGATAATTTTGATGCTCCAAAAGTCAAATAAACCACTACCACAACAGTTATCTTGAAAGCAAGGTTGTTCCTCACAATATAAACAAGTACACCAATGGCAAGGTCTTTCAGCAGCTCCACTTCTTATAGCAGTGAAACAAATGCATTACTTACCCAAGACCTCCTCTGTTTCTTTGTGCTATTCTGGCCAAATCTAGAACTGCTAATGACATGAATGATTACACTTTAATATTTTTGTGTGATCTTGTCAGCAATGCAATAAAGACCCCTCTGTTGCAGAAAGTGAGATAACAGCTCAGAATGATTTACTTCATGTTCAGCATCCTTTCAAAAATGTATTACAGACAAATGTCAGCAATAGAAATGATTAGCAAAATGAGAAATATTTGGAAGAGGTGAGATTTAAACACTCTAGACTGTTCAATTTTGAAAAGAAAGGAGGGAATGGGAGAAACATGAGCAAACATTAGCAATAGAGGGATGGCAGAGTGGTACCTTTATTTACACTTTTCTAGGATGTGGGAATAAGAGAATGTTTTGAAAATTAAGGAGAAACCGTCCTGAAAAAAAAAGCTCAAAGCCAATCCTTTTCCATGTTTCACATGAAATAAATTAGACCATTTATGTTACCTGCTATATCAACATTTTTTTTTTCCGTTTCAGCAAGTTTTTCTTAGGTAAAATAAATTCCATTATCAGATAAAGTGGCAGAGTTAAATTTACCAGGACCATTAATCTTCATCCCTCAGGGTGGTCAATTTATCCTTGAAGTGATCAAACTGAAAAATTTCCTCAGTAGACTCAGTTCTTTCTAGGAATTTTTCATCTCCTTTAGGAAGTTGTAACAATGGGCTCCTGCTATATTTTCTACATAACATTCACAGTTTAGGATTATTATATTTATTTTACTTTTTACTGTCCATGTTTACTAGACTGAAAGTTCTATAAAGTCATGGATTACATCACTGAGGTCAACTGCTGATTCCCCCATCACATAGTAGGCCCTCAATAAATATTTACCAAAAGATTGCATGGATGATTAAGTGACCACTATATATGATGGCACAAGATTGCCGTTGCATTATATTACAGTAAAACATAATTATGTTTCTTTATTTCCACTTAGGTGCACCTGCTCAAAATAACCTGAAATCTTTTAGTAAGAGGAATTAAAAATTAATACCTGCACAAGTGCACTTTGGAATTAATACAGTATGATGATGGAGCTGTCATCACACTTCTTACAATCACATTTTCACCTGTCTTGTATGACAGCAACTGGAAGCTGGAAGGCAGTATTTATCAATGAAGAAAACCCATCAGCACCAAACTTGCTTTGGAGAATTTGTTTTGCATCTTTAAAAATATTTTAAAAAGAGACGCATATCTGAATTGGTTCATTCAGCTGTATTTCCTTTTCACTGGGCCAGGTTCAAATAAAGGGTCACAGGGAGATGTTTTCTGTTCTTTAAATTTCAATGATTAAACAACAATTCCTATTGTCTATTTTCAAGTCTTAACAAACATTGTAGCTACAGCCATAATTACTAGATTTCATTTTTGTTCTGTTAAACCGTTTTTATTAAAGAATGCCAAGCACAGGCACAATTATATAAAAACATCTAATTTAAATCAAATAGCTCCAGAATTCAGCAGGCAAAAGGAAAACATTAATAATGAAAAAGATAAGGCAAATGATTTTCCCCTTGAAATTTGCCACTCACATTTTTATTCTAAAATCATGGCAAAGTTATCATTGTTTTGCATTTGTTAATATGAGAATTATTTGATTTCCCAATGAAAGATTTTAATGATCCACTTTCATTCTGTTTCATTACAAGGAAAATTAAGAGCATTTATTGTGTTTGCTCACTCATAATTTTTCCTCCTGTTTTGTATTTCAAATGCAAAAATAATGCATGCCTATTTTGACATCATCTAGAATGGGACTGGACCACGTAGCAAACATAATGGTCTCAGTTTCTCCGTTTACCTTAGGAGGGTGCTAAGATTGTTTTAAGAGAAACTGATGGTATAAAAATTGCTCTCTGCCCTATATATTTCCCTTATCCTAAAAATGCAAGGTAAAATACTTCTGTAGAATTGGCAGGCTGTATGGTGGCTGAGAAGTATCAGTTATTGCCTGTTTACTATTGTATGAATACTTTTCATATAACATTTCCTTTAAAGCTCATAGTAAACTTGTGGATTACTACTATCACTATCTCCATATATAGATAAGGAAATTTAGATCTAGGGAGGTAAAGTGACTTTTTCATGGTCACGATCAGTAAATGATGGAGCCAGAATTAAAATTCAAATTTGTTGCCAAAGCTTTTTTTTCTAAATATGAAGATATACTGCAAGCATGGTTTTTATATGTCCTAGGAAGTTAATGAGTAAAATTATGTCTTAGGAACAGCTTCATAAATGGAACTTACAAATATAGATTTGAAATAGTAGAACCTTTTATCATCACCTCTAGCTGCCTACCCAGGTGGGGATTATTCAGTGATACAAACATATAGATTCAACTTCTGACTTGAAATTCTTTAAATGATTCAGCCAAGAAGTTCTCTCCACAGTTTTATCATAGTGTATTCACCAACCACTAGGGGAAGAATCAGGCACTATATGACTGTTACTAAGTATTCTATACAAACTGAGATATGATACAGAATATGGAGTACTAATATTTATGTTTAGATACCTGAAACAAAATCTTGAGTGCAAAAATGCCTATTGCAGCACCCTGCAAGAGACTGTCATTGGATCTACATGGTTAAAATTGAAAAACATTGGAGATATGTTCATGGGTTCATTTATAAGAAAAATTTTATGGTGACAGGTAGCAAGTATAAATATAAAAAGCAGCAAATGGAACTAATTCTAGAAAACACTTAAAAACACACAAAAAGCATTGATCAATTTTCATAAAACACATTGATACCATCAGGGCATTAAGACATCAAAAAGATTCAATATAAGACTTCAAGTTCAGGGACAGAAAGCAGAAAGAAGTTCTTCTCAGAAGACGGAGTTGAGATGCAGGAAGGAAATTGAAAAGGGAAAAGCATCTTCTGGGAAGAGAAAAGAGGACAAGGTAGGAGTGAAGCATTAAATTAGTTTTACTCAATTTTAATGAGAAAAATACTAAAAAATTACTTATTAGTGTATGTGATATCTGTCTTGATGCCTCTGTGGGTAGGTGTGTAGCAAGACAATATGCCATTGTAAGAATGCGGGGAGTGGGGGGAAAGTGTGAGCCCTCAGATAAAATTTCTAGTTCTGTCATTTACCAGCTGTGTTAACTTGAGCAAATTATTTTACTTTTTTCTGTCTTATTTTCCTATTTACCTCATTAAGTTTTGTAAGTATTAAATAAATAATGCATATTAATCACCTAACACAGTGTCTAGCATACAGTAAGAGATTAATAATTGCCAGATGTTTCTATTTTATGTTTTTAGCAGGATGCTATCTGTGTGTCTATATCATTGTTAACTATAGAAGTGCATTTTTATGGTAAATTCCTTGTGAGCTGGACCTGGATGACTTGCCTATTATTACAAAATGCCCCTTTCATGAACTTTCCTTTGAGCATTGGTGAATGGATTTTATTTGACAAGAAGGTGAGGACAGAGTTGATTATGTTTGGAAAAGGGTTTGACTGTTAACATGGAGACTCAGGTCAGAAAGCCCTAGAGTTCTTTTGTGGTTATGTAATTTTTCAACAGCTCAAAATAATTCCCTACCTCTTTTTCTCCCTCCAACATTGACTGGAGTCCAGGGTGTATTTCCATTATAAAGCTACAAGCATTGAGAAGAGATTTGGGAAGTGGGCAACAGGGGACAAGAGAGGCAGGCAAAGCTCAGCCTACAATGCTAGCAAATAGCCATGACGACAATGATGATTTCCACACTAGAGGAAAGCTCCAGTTTCTCTCACTAGTTGATGGCTTTTTCAATGGTTTAAAAATAAAACACAATCTGTCATGTAACAAACTGAATTCCTTTTTAATTTTTTAATTCCACCCTCTGTATAAACCAAATTCCTCATGGTAAATTTATATTCATTTCACATGTTAGTCTTGAAAACAAATAATTTTCTTTGAAGTGTAAATTCAATCCAGAAAATGTAAGTAAAATATTGATTTATATGGTGCCCATGAGTCAGCCTAGAAACCTTGATGTACCTAGTATTTGATCATTGTAATGATTAAAGTAAGTCATGTCTTGAGTTGTTTGAACCACTTGAATGAAAGTCTGAAAGCTCAGTGTGAATTTTTCCATTTTACAGATGGAGATGTTGACATCTAAAGCCCATATGTCCAATGCTGACTTAGCCTGATGAGTGCGTGTTACTTTACTTGAATCCAGAGATAAATGTTAGGTTAGTTTTGAAGTTGCAGGAGTATTGCAGATATGCTTGGAACTTTCTGTTGAGACTTGTTCCCAAGATTCAAATATTCCTTTTTTTCCTCCTACCTCTCTGTAAAGTGAACTAAACAGTGGCTTCCCATTATTATTGGCTGGCTACTGAATAGCTGTCAGCAGCAAACTGGCAGGGTTAGATAACAAAGGGGGGGGGGACTTTTTTGTAACAATATTGTGATTTATAAAAAAGCACGTACTTACTTTAATCTTTTTGCATTGTTTACCATGGGGTCTAAACGAAGTGTTTAAAAAATATATCCTTGCTTTATATTTTTAATAAGAAGTTGATATTAAATTGTCTTCCCAACTCAATATGTTGTATTTTTCCAAAATGTTTAGAAGGCTTTTGAAACAATTTGTGTGGGTGGATAAAGAAGTACTAGCAATAACAACAAAAACCAGCATTCATATTGATAAAAGCCCTACTCTTATACCAGTATTTAGAAGATAAGATAGCTATGTGTCCATTGAGTCAAAAGTTGGGAACCATATTCCACCCATGTTGTTGTAACTAGAGGCCAGAAGCACTACATGTATTAAAGAAGCTGTCTGGTCCTTTTGGAATGCTAGTTGATCTAAGAGGCAGCTAGTTACACCATTGCACAAGTCCCACAAACAAAATACTTTCTATAACTAGCCTGAATACATATTCTATCCTGCATAAATGGTTATTCTCTAAGTATTTTGTATGCCTATGACACTGGTGCTTTATACAGTGGTAACAAAGTATTTTAGAATGTGTGGAATGTGGCTTGCCATGTACTAAATGGTAAGCATCCAATCTAATGTATTTATCAGTTTATTATCTTTCTTATCCATTAGTCTTTAAGTCACACGAGGACAAGGGATCCTGGATGTTTTGTTCTCTGTTGTCTCTTTAGCACCTGGTACAGTGCCTGGCACATAGTTGTTACTCAATAAATAAGTAGCAACCTCACCAAACATCTTTGAACCATATTATACGCTTAAATCAATAGTTGCCTAAAATATGAGCTTATTTATAATTTAGTCATTGATTATTTCAGCTCCTATCAGATTGGGGTAACTCTCATGACTATCGAATATACAGAAGAGAATATATATCTTTAAATAATAATTGCATGAGTTGGAATTTTTTTTGAACATTACTTTCAGAGAGTTATACAACAAAGAGGATATTGTTTCTTCAAGTCCCTACCATATCTCTAACTCTAGCTAAATTGTGTAGCTTGATCACATATGTGATTTACCAGGCATGGCTCTGAATGCTTGTGACTGTCCTCACGTGGCAAAGGTTTTCTATCAATGAGATTACTTAGTCATTTGTTCAATTAATTAGTTAAAGTATCTATCAATGTTATTTTCTGAAAATACTTTTAAGTGTTTTTTTTTCATGTTGTTACCAGAATGTTTTGTCTAAAATGTAAATCAGAGATCTACTGTCACTTCTGCAAAATACACCTCATCATTCTGACTCCCTATTATCTACAAAATAAAGCTTAAACACTTTAGCATGTAAATGTGCCGGAAATGTTTTATTTGCTCCTGCATGTTTATGTTCTACCTTTCTCTCATGCTCTGTGCCTGGAGAGGCTGACCCTACATAGACTGCATGATAGACTTCCTTACCCTCTGACTTCCAGCTGGGTTTGGTCAATGGGGAGCTTCAGCAGGAGATTGGAGAAAGTGCTGTGAGTGTTGTTGGGATATTTAATTCTTGGTCCTCTTCCCTGACAGATTGCTGGGGTTGGTGTCATTCTTTTACTGAATGTTGCAACTCTTATTAGGCCGTCTCATATCCCTGGCCCCTTCAAAGCTTCATTGCAGTATTTCACTCCTTACTACTTGTTCTAAGTCCTGCATGACACCTTTGTAAGTAGTCCTTTAATGAACTCTTCCGAAATTACTCAGAGTGTACCATCAGTTAGCTGCCTAGACTCAGACTGATAAGGCATATAATGTCCTTTTTGATTCAATCCTTACATATACGTCTTCTCTATCCACTACTCTTTCACCTTATAGCCATGTCAAACTACCTACAGGTTCTAGAAGGTTGTCACATGTTCTGAGCTTCTGCATACTCTGCTCTCCTTATATGGAATGTTCATTCATCTGGTAGTCTACCTAGAATTCTCCAACTCAACGTATAAAAAACTTAACCCCAATCTTAAGTAAATCAAGCATTGTTTATCACTGTAATACTAGTTATAATAATATACTTATACTTTTATTTATTATTATCATCATTATCATTATTAATTATTATTATTATCTGTCTTTGTATCCACTGCTAGATTGTGTGCTTATTAGTATGAACTGTGCATTATTTGTCTCTGCAATCCTAGAGCTTAGCATAGTGTCTAGCATTATGTCTGCTCAATCAATGAACATTGACTATTGAATGAATACTATACATTAGTTCCCCTTGACAGTCTCAAATAATAAAATAGATGACAATTCAGATATAAGAAGTGGGAAATTAAATCATTTGGTGAAATATCTTTACATATAATATTTGTTTCTCTATATATCCACTACCATCTTCTTTGCACAGAGAAGACCTATACTTCCCTTATTCTATGTATCCTCTTGTAACCATTATGACCCTATCACTGGGGTTTTACTGCTTTGACAGCATTACCTCTTTCAATGAACTTCTTTATACCTTAAAGAAATGCAATAGACATATCATAAAGATTATATTTCATTTAAATTCATCTAAATAAGACATATACTTCCTTGCTATATTTTGCCTTAGAATGAAGTAAAGAGGGGAGGTGGGACCAAGGGGAGGCTTTAGTTCCTGGTCTCTAAGTTTGTTGTTCACATAAATTATCTGAAGGCTTTTCTCAGTGCACACTCCCAGGTTTTACTTTCTCTTTTCCTCCAACCAGCATTATAAATAGTAATGCTGGAGTTCGGATTGACAACCTGCATATTTAACATACATTTGGGATGATTCTGATAAAAGAGATGCTAGGGCCATATTGAAAGAAATGCTAGTTTGGGTAATGATTAGTTAAGCATAAGTAGGAAATTCCAGAGCAGCCTTTTGGCAAGAGAGGATCTGTTGGTTTTATCTGGGTCCTAGACATATCTAGTCCTGTAGCGGAATCTTTTATCCCTCTACAACTTTACACATTTCATGTAACAATGAATTTGTTCCTATCATCCCTTATCTTTCCTTTGTCCCTTCCCCCTCAGGGCCTAAATTTCTCTGGTTCCCCAAATGGTGACTATCCAATCTCTTCCTTAAAGGAAGAGATTACTAATGTTACCCAAATTTCTCCAGAACTCACCAGCTTGCAGATAAAAATGGGGTTGTGATGGTAGTTTACATATCATCAACCTCAAATTCTATCAGCCCATGCTTCTGATAAATTAATTCTGGATATCTAACAACCTTATTTCCACTTTCCTTTAATCTGATACTTTCTATCTCCCCTGCCAAGTAGTCAGTTAGTTCTGAAAGCAATAAAAAGTATCTTTCCACATTCATTAAGCTGAAGCCATTCTGATTCTTAGGAAAATAGAGGGGTTATTCTTTTCCTCACTGTGAACTGTATGTTGTCACTATAACACCAAAGTAGCACTGCCTGGGTCTACATTTCTTGAAGAGGCCTTTATGAAAACAACTCAGTTTTTTCCTCTAGGTTCCTCCCTTCTTATACAGAGATCTAAGACATGAGTTTAAAGTGCCAGGCACAGGAACAAATATGCCATACATGTCACCCTCACTCTTATTTTCCCTGATCCAGGTGCCTTTTTATCCCCATTAATGAACTTGGTACAAATGGATAACTGTGGTGACACTCCCCACACCTTCACTAGTTCATCAATCATACTTTGGAATGTCTGAAGATTAGTTTTATTGAGATCACCTCTCTGCATCATTACCATCCCCACCCTCCTACCAAGTACTCTGCAAATTTTAAATGTAATGTCTGCAGAAAGAACCTAGGTTTAGCCTCTAATATAAGCACTTTAATTTGGGAGTTATCAAAGCAAGTTTAGCAAGATGGGAGGTGACAGGTAGCTAGGGAGATTGTTTTCGGCAGGTGTAGTACAATGGCTTTGCTCCAATTACACCACCAACTGTGCCATATAGGTAGGCAATTTAGGAATTAAAAATAAAAATAATTAATAACTATGACAGCAGAGTAGAAATCCCTTTTATTAAACTTTTAAAGAAAAATATGTCCTGAAAACTTTAGTTCATGGAGTCTGGGACCAAGATGGCAATATAGGAGGATGCTGAATTTCCCTCCACCCATGGACACATCAGATAGTACATCTACATATGGAGCAATTCCATCTGAGAGAAAATTAGGAACTAGTTTAGTGACTCCTACACATAAGACTAAGGAAAAAATACCTACATTGAAACATGTAAGAATAAATGAGACACATACTTGCTGTAAATCTCATAGCATCATACAATTGGAAAAGAACCTCCATCTCCCAGCTTCTCCTTGAAGATTAAGAGGTTTGTATGGGACATCCAGCACCCCCAATTTTAAGGCCTCCACATGAGGGATGGGCCCCCAAGTCACCTAGCTCTGAAAGCCAATAAGGTTTGTGTTCATGCATTTCACAGGAGATAGAAAATTAAGAAGCAGTTCTTAATGGGTGTATAAGCACTCACTCTGGCTGTTCCCCCAGAGCTCAGCAAACAGTGAACTGGCACAAAAGCCCATCTACCATCCTTTCCCAGGAAGGAATTTGGCTGCATACCTTACAAGCTGCTATCTGAAAGTTTTGCCTAGAATTAGCATGCATCTAAGTACAGACTGCTATCTTCCAAAGGGCCCAGAAGAGCTGATGAACACTTTTTCCACCTCCTTCCAGCTTGCTCCAACAATAAAACCAGGTCACCAGCATATTTCTGGAAGAAGCCTGTATACACATCCAGTGCCAAAGTTTATTTAGCTGCCACTCAAGGTAAAGGCTCCCAGAATGCCTGGTTCTGATAGTCAATTGGGCTTGCATTAATAAGTTCCCCAGGACTAAAACAAAAAAAAAGGAAGCAGTTTTTAAATAGGCACAGGAATATCCCTCCATGGCTATATACCCAGGCTTCGCAGAGAGAACAGGCAAAAATGCCCATCTCTTAGTTTCTAACTAGAAGGGGTTTGAGTGCAATTTCACAGCTGATACTTGGGGATCCAGCTTCTAGTCAGACTGCAATCTTTGCTTACTGCAATCTTCCCCTTTGGAACACAGACAGGTCATAGCACACTCTCAACTATTGGAAGCTGCTAAGAACAAAGATGGAGGCTTGGGCAGGGATAAAGTTTTGAGAGGCAACCAGGAATGTGGGCCAAGTTTGAGTCCATCTCCTACATGAGACTTGTCAACATTAGAAGAAGTGGCTATTTTATCTAATGTGTAGAAAACAAGACAGAAAGTCAAGAAAAATGAGGAAACAAGAGAATGTGTTCCAAAAAAATGAACAAAAGATATACTCATCTTAACAAAACACAGATCAGTGATTTATCTGATAGAGAGTACAAAATAATGGTTATAAAGATGTTCACTGAGACTAGGAGAACAATGCATGAACAAAATGAAATTTTCAACAAAGAAATGGAAAATATAAAAAATACCAAAGAGTAATCATAGCACTAACTTAAAAAAATTCAATGGATGGTTTCATCAGCACACTAGATAAAATGAAGAAAAGATTCAACAAACTCAAGGCAGTGGAATTCATCTAATCAGAAGAACAAAAAGAGTTAAAAAGTGTGAATAGCTTAAGGGACTTATGGGATACTATCAAACTCACTCATATACACATTATAGTGGTCCCAGAAGGAAAAGTGAGTGGGGGCAGAAAGCTTATTAAAAAGTAGTAGTAGTAATTATAATAATAATAATAATAATAATAATAATAATAATAATAATAATGACTGAAAACTTCCCCAAGCCTGAGAAAGACACAAAAATCCAGATCCAAAAGGCTTAAAAAATAGCAAACAAGATGAATCTAAAGAGATCCATACAAAGATACATTATAATTAAAATGTCAAAAATAAAAGACAGAAAATCTTAAAAGCTTCAAGAGAAAAGCAACTTGTTATATACAAGGGAATTCTCATACAACAATCATATTTTTGAGGAGAAACCTTAGAGGGAAGATTGAAATGGGAGAAAATATTTGAAAATAATATATCTAATAAGTGGTTAATACCCCAAATATATGGGCAACTCATGCAACTCTATGGTCAACAAACAAACAGATAATGCAATTAAAAAATGGATGACGGACTAGAATAAATATTTTCCCAAAGAAGACATATAAATGGCCAACCAGCTCATGAATAGATGTTCAGCATTATTAATCATCAGGGAAATAAAAATCAAAATTATAAATGAGACATTATCTCACATTGCCTACCTGTTAGGTTGTCAAAAAATAAAAATATAAGAGACAAATGCTGGTGAGGATATGGAGGAAGAGGCACCCTTTTACAGTGTTGGTGGGATCATAAATTGATACAGCTGCTATGGAAAACATTATGAAAGTTTCTCAAGAGGTTAAAAATAAAACTCTGTTATGACCCAGCATTAATCCTACTTCTGAGTATATATCCGAAGGAAACAAAATCACTATTTCAAAGAGATATTTGTACTCCTATGCTTATTGCAGCCTCATTTACAATAACCAAGGTATAGAAACAACGTGTTTGCTGACAGAAAAATGGATAAAGAAAAAGTTGTGTATATATACAATAAACTGTAGTCCAACCTAAAAAAAAAATCCTGCCACTTGCAGCAACATGGATGAACTTGGGCATTATGCTAAGTGAAACAAGCCAAAGAAAGAAAAATATTGCATGTTATCACTTATATGTGGAATCTCAAAAAAAAAAAATGTTGAACACATAGAAACAGAAAATAGAATGATAGCTACCAGTGTCTGAGGGTGGGGAAAATAGGGAAATGCTGGTAAAAGGGTATGAACTTTCAGTTATAAGATGAATAAAATCTGAGGATCTAATGTATAACACAGTGACTATAGCTGATGATAACACTATATTGTATAATTGAAATTTGCTAAGAGTTTGAAACTTGTGTTTTCAGCAAACGAAAAAAAAGGTACATATGGGAGTTAACTGATGTGTTAATTAATTCAGTGGGAATCTTTCACAATGTATACATATATCAAATCATCATATTGCTACTTTAAATATATTACAATTTTGTTAATTATACATCAAAATTATAAAAAGAAATGCTAAACTCCTAAATTCGTGGCTGTAATGTGAAGTATTAAAGGTATGAAAATCAATAAACAAATACTGAATTGCGTACTTGTGGTAGGCTGAATAGTTGGCTCCCACAGGTATCTACATCCTAATCCCAGGAGTGTGAATATTTTACCTTACATGATAAAAAGATCTTAGCAGATGTGATTAAATTAAGGATCCTGACATGGAGAGATTATCCTGAATTAGACCTAGAGGTAATTACAAGAGTGATTATAAGAGAAATGCAGGATATTGGAGTGAGTACGGGGTGATGAAAGGCCAAAAGGAGTATGGGTAGCCTCTAGAAACTGAAAGAGGCAAGGAAACAGATTCTTTCCTAGATTCTCCAGAAGGAACACGGGTCTGTTGATACTTTGATTTTAGCCTAGTGAGACCCAGTCCTATAGTCTTCTGACCTCCAGAACTGTAAAATAAATTTGTTTTGTTATAAACCACAAAATTTGTGGTAAATTGGTATAGCAGCAATAGGTAAGCAACACAGCACAGTGAAATGTGGTATGTAATAAGAATACTCTTTCTCCTTACCTCCAGATATTTAGGACCTACCTACTCATCCCTACAGTTCCAATTCAAACACCACCTTCTTTAGAAAGTCTTCTTTATCTCCAATCTTTATAATTTCTCAACTTAGCTAGCATTTTATCTAAAATAGTTTTATGGTTATGATTGCTTCTTACTTTGTATTATAGTTATTTGTATATATATATATATATATACTTTATCTTCTCAATTAGACTATATGTTTTCTGAGAGCATAGGTTACATTTTACATATTTTGTACCCCACATTCACTTCTCCCCAACCAGACCTTGTGCCTTCCATATAGGAAATGCCTGGTAAATATTAGTTGAATGAGTATTTGGTTAGAAGGAAAATTAATCAAGAACATAATGAGAAGAGGCATCCTAATTTAGGCTATGTAGCTTTTTGCATCTCAATTATGGGTTTTTCACAAACAAATTTGGATTCCTGGTTGGAGAACTTTTGCATTTCATAATAAGCTTCATTTTGTTGTACACAAACAAGTGTTCATGGTCACCAGGATAAGTTTTATCAGTTTTTTTTAGAATGTTAGGGCTGGCCCTTTCTTATCAGCTCCATTTGACTGTAGCACTTCTGATCTCCTGGATAGTCCAGTTATATACCATGATGAAGCAATTACCAGAGGAGGGATGTAGAAATAAGCTAATAAATATTATGTGCTCAGCATAGGCAAAATATTATGAATATTTTTATAGATTGATTAATACACGGATGTATAAAGCACAGAACTTGTAAGGAGTTCATGGTCCTAATGAGAAGACAAAGTTTATTTAATTTCATCTCAATGTTTATATCCTGATTAATGTGCTTCTTTATAATAGGGTCATTTAGAAACCCTGTCTTATCTTGCTTTCTGTAGTTGGAGACAAATTAATTTTATATGCTTTAAAAAATTTTTTACCCTCAATTCAGCTAGCATCATGACTACTCTGATATTTTAATAAAAACTTGTTACCTTAAAAATAGATGAAGGCTCTAGTATATAATAAAACCTTTTTTTAAAACTAAAACTTGTTTCCATTATTGGTTTTTTTTTTTAGAGGAGGGGACTTCAAGAGGGACAAAGGGGAAGGGATGCTTAACTTTTAAGTTATACCTCACAGAGATATTCTAAAAGAAAGACGGTGGTGAATACATGAGAGCTTGGGTTGTACACTGACCTATTAGCTTTGGTTTTACACTGATCTACCTTATTTGGGTCTTTAAGTTCTTTTAAGACTTAATTATAATATTAAAAGGTAGACAACCTTAGTTCACAGACCCATGAAAAAGCTCCATCCATCCCATGAGATGGGTTTCTATCTCTCTAAAGGCAATTGATTACTATGTTTTGGGTATCAATGAGTGTCCTGTGACACTAATAGAATTGAATACTCAACTTTATGTGATGTTCCAAGTGCAAGGAGTAAAAGTAAGGAAGGCAAAGTCTGGAGACTGAGTGAAAATTTTGTGATATAGATGATGATGATGATGATGATGATGATGATGATAATTATCATCATTTTTACTTAAATATTTTTATGTGGTATTTGTTTGTTTGTTTGTTTTTTGGTTTTGGAAGAGCTAGCTAAGACTGTATTTAGGAAAAAAATACTTGATTTGGCTTTTAGTTTGGAGCATGAATAAGAGGTGGGCCCCCAAGCAGTTGACTCCCTGCCACCAAAATTGGGCTTAGGACTGGGTTTCTTGTGCCTGATGCTCCCTTGCACCGCTCCTTTTCTGTAGGCTCATTGGCCAGGAGGGACCACAGTAACTGTTTACTTGGGTAGGAAGTCAGATGACACAGACTCCAGCTTCCCATCATGAATCTCAATCATCTTCATAAACACGTTCTTGGAAGAAATTGGTGCTGGTAGAACTGAAGGAGCTGGAGTCCTCACCAGAGCCAAAGTTCGATTGGAAGCTCAGGCTGTAGTTGAGTCCAGGGCTGGAGAGTTTCCTATAGTTCGGGATCAGTCCACCGGACTAGCCACTCAGGTGGTCTTGGTATTGGTACTCATGTTTTGCATCTTAAACTCCAACCTGCTCTCCTTTACCCTCCTGCAGCTTGTTATAGATTGCAATCTCCACATCTAGGGCCAACTTGACATTCATAAGCTCCTGGTATTCACACAGCTGCTGGGCATGTCCTGCTTGGTGGTTCTCAGAGAAACCTCCAGCTCAGCCTTCTTGACCTGAGCATCCTTGAGGGCCAGCTTCTTATGCTGCTCAGCATGAGCGATAGCAGCCTCCAGAGAAGCCTGCTGGCCTTTGAAGGTCTGGATCTCAGGCTGGAGTCAGCTGACGTTCTGGTTCATCTCATATATTTTATTCTTCATATAACAAAGTTTGCCCCTGTCTTCCCAGCAAATGTCTCCGGTTCCTCATATTTGATCTGGTACATGGTCTCAGGCTTGTTGTGGCTGTGGTTGGCAATCTCTTCATACAGAGCCTTGACCTCGGCAGTGATGCCATCCAGGTCTGGGAAGCGATTGTTGTCCACAGACAGCACCACAGATGTGTCAAAGATCTGGGCCTGCAGCTCACGGATCTCTTCATACAGTTGCATGTAGAACTTGATCTCTTTGGTCAGGCCTTCCAGGTGGAACTCCAGCTCTACTTTGTTTATATAAGCTTAATCCACATCCTTCTTAAGGACAAATTAATTCTCCATGTCTTCGTGCTTGATAATCTTATCCTTGTATTTATTCTTCAAGTCCTCCACCAACCCCTGCATGCTAACAAACTCTGACTACAGACTCAGTTTCTCCTGGACCAGCATGTTCAGCTGCTGCTGAAGGTTGTTGATGTAACTCTGAAATATGTTGTCCATTTTGTTGCCAGTCATCTTCTGCTACTGTAGGAGGTTCCACTTGGTCTCCAGAATCTTGTCATGATGCTCCAGAATCCACACCTTGTTGATGAATGAGGCAAACTTGTTGAGGGTCTTGATCTGATCCTTCTCCTGGGTGCCCACTGCCAGGATGTTGGAGTCTACATCCAGCTTCAGGAGGCTCAGCAGGCTCTGGTCCACTTGGACAGCTGTGATACAGCTTGCCTCCTAGAACTGTGTTCAGATTCATGTGGATGCCTAGGCCAGCCCAGTAGCCACTGCGCACTCAGGAAAAGGCTGAAGTGCTAATATGAGTGCTGAGAGCACTTGAGTACAAGTTGCTGCTGAATGCCCAGGGGCCAGAGGTGGATATCTTGTAGATTTTCTTGGTTCCTCTCATGGACATTGTAGAGGCTGGAGTGGAGGTAAGGAGACCAAAACAAAGAGCTGAGAAGGATCTTAAAAGCTACTTGTGTGTGTGTGTGTGTGTGTGTGTGTGTGTGTGTGTGTGTGTGCTATCATATGTAAGGCACTGGGTTAAGTACAATAAGACAGAGGTAAAGAGGTCCAAGTTTGTTAAAAAGACAAATCTAGATGAATAAAAGAACAGGAAATGACAGTACAAAGAGTCAAATGATAAGGAACAAATGAAAATTGTCCCATTATAGTGTTAGCTTAAATTTATATAGCTGTATTTCTGATTTTTAGTCTTAAATGTATTCAATGCTTTTCTTCTTTACTATCAACATAACTATATTCCTTTTTCCTAGATCATTTTGATTTGGATGTTCTGGATATGAAAAAACAAAAAGACAAGTTTGCTTCATAGGCTAAAGGTGAAGAAACAAGAGGTAAGTGTATTAGTCAGGGATGGATATATATATATATATATATATATATATATATATATATATATATAATCTCCTCATGTACGAGGAGATTTCTTGTAATAACTGGCTTATGTAGTTATGGAGATCTAGAAGTCACATGATATACCATCTTCAAGCTAGAGAACCAGGAAAGAGCCAGTGGTATAATTTAGTCTGAGTCCCAGGGCCTGAAAACCAGGGGAGCCAGTGATATAACTCCCTGTCTGAAGCCAAAGTCCTGAGAAGCAGGAGCTTGAATGTCAGAGCAGGAAAAGGTGGACATCCAAGCTCAAGAAAAGAGAATGATAATTCATCCTTCTTTTTAGTTTTTTTTTTTTCTATCTAGACCCTCAAAGAATTATATGTATGATGCCGTCCCACATTGGTGAGCTCAGGTCTTTTTACTCAGTCCACTGAATCAAATGCTTATCTCTTCCAAAAACACACTTATAGATAAACCCAGAAATAATGTTTTACCAGCTATCTGGACATCCCCTAGTCCAGTTAAGAAGACCCATACATTTATCCATCATAGTAGGTAAAATGTCCTCTGGAAGCCAAACTGTATGGAAGAGCTTAGGTTTTTAGGGATAAGTACACTGTGTGGGATAGTCTATTGTCATTCTATGAACAATCCACTAACTCTTTCCATCTCAGAATATCTTGGGTGGTATTTTCTTTTATGCCCTTGCCTTTTCTAGTTATTATTTTTCCTTATAATTGCCAAATGAAAATGTACAGGGTTAGAAATCCTGTCTATAATTCATAATCATCTTTTATTGTCAACCATTTAATAATTTCTATTGTAAAATTTCAAAATGTGTCAGTGGATATTCATTTATTTATTATTAATACATACTTATCTACGTCTAATATATAGCAGCGATGCTCTAGGAACTGAATATAATGTGATAGAACAAGTATTATCCTTGCTCTGGAGGAGCTTGCAATGTAATTAGAGAGAAATATATTTAGAAAATTGATTTAAAAATAAGTGCATAATTACAAATTATAATAAGCACTGTGAAAAATAAATCAGCAGGCTCTGAAAGAGAGTTTGGAGTTGTGATACCAATTTAGGTAGGTTGACCAAGAAAGGTTATTCTGCGGAAGTAATATTTTTGAGACCTGCTACAAGGAAGTCTGTTATCAGGGAAAGAGGACTGGGCTATGGGTATTCCAGGCAGAGAAAACAGCATGTGTGAAAGTATGTGAGATGAGAAAAGCTTGTCATGAACTAGGACTTGAAAGGAGCCCACTGTGACTGGGCCAAGTGAATTGAGGTTTTGTAAAAAGGATAGAGAGACAGGCAAGGGCCAAATCATATAGGGCTATATACGTTCTGGTAAACATCAGGATGTAAAGTTTATCCTAAATGCAAAGAAAATACATTGAAGTACTTTAAGCAAGAGTCAATATGATTTATGCTTTAAAAAACAACTGTGTTCTACAAAGATGTAATATGGGGGCAATAAAAAGCATCATTTAAGAAATAATTTGAGTAGTTTAAGATAGAATTGTGGGATTCCGAACTAGAATGATGTAAGGAAGGAAGGGCAAATTTAAGAGAGACAATTATGACATTTGTGAGAAAGGTCAATATTGTATTTACCCTTATTTGGGTAGCTGAGACAGAGAAAGTTTGAGCTTGATTATCAGCTTGATGTATCATTCCTTACCATATCATATGAATATTCCCATGTACTCAGTACAGGGTTTAAATTGAATAAAACTCCAGGACACTCAACTCAGTATTGGTCTTCATTTGTTGGGTAGATATATTAAGATAAACTGGTATATCCTCTGAGAATCCACTGAGGTGTGGGGATTTAAAATGTATTTAGTAAATGATGACAGTAGTTAAAAAGAGTTAATTATTTTGAATTTGGATGAAATTCTTTTATATATTTAGTTAAAATTTAATTTATTGAAAAAGTTTTAATGCTTGATTAATACTCAAGCTATTATATACCTACAAATACTCAGATTATACTAAGTACCATTGGGGACATAATGAAGGTATAAGATATTATTTTGGCTTTGTAACAAAATATCCCCCAAACAGTGGCTTAAAACCATAATAATCACTTGTTTTGGTTACAAATATGAGTGTTGACTTGACTTAGGTAAGCAGTTTTTGACATGTCTCTGGTTGTGTTAGAAATGTAGTTATGGTCATATGTTAGTTGGAGTTGGGGTTATCACAAACACTTCTTCACTCTGTTCTGTGCCATACTGGGAAGACTCAAAACAGCTGGAGTTTGGAACAGCTAGAGCACCCAAGACTTCTTTCTCTGTTTCTGTGTACTCTTTCCATATGATCTCTCCACATGATGGTCTAACGGTAGCTGAATTTCTTATGTGGTGGCTAAAGGATCTCAGAGTGAGTGTGCCAACAGAAAACAGCAGAAACTTATCATCAGAAGTCACCTCTGCTACATTATGTTCATTGAGGCAGTCACGAAGGCCCATCCAGGTTCAAGCAGAGAGAACATAGATTCCATCTTTTAATAGGAAGAGTGAGAGAGCATTCGCAAACAAGTTTTATCATGAAATTCCCTTTAAAGAACACAAACAAAACAAAAAACTTTACACTTTAGTTGGGCACGAACAAAAGATGGCAACACTAGAGAGAACTGCATATTTTATAAACATATAAGACAATCATGCAACACTTACTGATAGGGAAATGACCTTCTGATAAATGTGTCATTAAGCAATTTTGCCTTGTACAAATATCATGGAGGACACTTACACAGACCTAGATGGTATAACTGACTACAAACAGGCTATACGTATAGCCTTTTACTCTTATGGTGCAAGCCTATTCAGCATCTTACTGTACAAAACAACATGAGATTAAATTAAACACAAGAGATGTGGTAAACATGAGATATATGAGAAGGCTGCTGGGGTAGCATGGCATATTGTTTTACCCCAAACATTTTTTTAATAAGTAAAAAGCATACAAACTAAAACAATGATAGAAAGTACAGTATAAATGTGTAAGCTAATACAGTACAGTATTATGTACTGTACATAATTGTATGTACTATACTTTTAAAAATATTTCTTTAAATTTTTAATTGCAGTTGGCATATAATGTTATATTAGTTTCACGTGTACAACATGTGTGCTATACTCTTATATGATTAGCAGCATAGTAGGTTTGTTTATACCAGCATTACCACACACATGCAGGTAATTTGTTGCACTATAATGGCTACAATGTCACTAGGTGATAAGAAGTTTATACTTCCATTATAATCTTATGGCACCAACTTCTTACATGCAGTCAGTTATTGAATGAAACATCCTTATGTGGTGTGTTATGTATGTGTACTTAGTAATGGTTACTTCCTTTTTAGAAGGCATATGCTATATAAATCAAACAGTGATTTATATGGTACTTTCTTGGACTAAATTTACAGTTCCATGAGAAAACTTAAGAATATTTAGTTATTATATATACCAAACTAATTAGAACTACTTATGAAGCTATCTGGAATTAAGAAATCTCTAATTCAGTGAGTTAATCTTCATATTTAGACAATATTTCTGTATTTTAGTCTGTTAGGAGGACAGTCACCATCATCACATACCACAGGGATTTCCATTGTTTTGTTTAACTCTAGTAAGAAGACATAAAGCTCTGGATAAGCCAAACAATTTCAGACAGATTAAAAAAAGAGACTGTTATTAACTGAGAATTCTTCTTCCTTTTTCTATTTATCTATGGTGTGAGGAATAATAAGCTTTTCTTTTTTTGATTTAACAATTGAGAATAAATTAAGCCAAGGAAAACATTGTTTTCATACTTTCTGAACTAGTAATTATTATTTAATACAAAACAAAATAAAACAAATAGCAAATACTTGGAATTTTTTTATAGTTTCTGATAAGTCTAGGTGCATCTGCTGCTACTGGATGACTTTTCTAAAAACCTCAACGAAAATTATATTTTTGAAAGTTTCTGCATTAGTTTTGAAATATTTTGGTACTATAAAGGAATTATTGCTTAATATTCTCTTAGAATAAGTTCTTATTCAGCAAGTAAGAATGACTTTAGTGAGGAAGACAGAACATTATCAAGAAAATGATATACAGTTTCTGATCTGTTGCAATGTCTAAAATGTTTCTTTAAAAAGTTATGTGACTTTCTTATTTCAAGTGCTATCTTTTTAAATATTTTATATTTTTTCAATTAGAGTTGGCATATAATACTATATTACTTTCAGGTGTACAACACAGTGATTCAACATTTATATAACTTATGAAGTGATCATCCTAATAAATCTAGTACACATCTGACACCATGCATAGTTATTATAATATTATTGACTATATTCCTTATGCTGTACTTTACATTGCCATGACTATTTTGTAATTACCAATTTGTATTTCTTAATCCCTTTCCCTACTTCACCCATTCCCAAAACCCTGTTCCATCTGGTAACCCTCAAAATTTTTTCTGTGTCTATGAGTTGTTTTTAGTATATTTGTTAGTTTATTTTGCTCTTTAGATTCCACGTGTAAGTGAAATCATATGGCATTTGCCTTTCTCTATTTGACTTACTCCACTCAGCACAATACCCTGTGGGTCCATCCATGTTCTTGTAGATGGTAAAATTCCATTTATTTATTCATCCATTTATTTATTTTTATGGGTGAGTAATATTCCATTGTATATGTGTACAACCTCTTCTTTATTTATTCATTTATTGATGACACCCACATTACCTCTGCATCTTAGCTATTATAAATAGTGAACATGTGGATGCATATGCCCCTTAAAAGTAGTAATTTGGATTTCTTCAGATAAAGACCCAGAAGTAGGATTGCTGGGTCCTTCTTTTCTCTTTTTATAGCTTTTTTTTTAAGTCCTTTTGTATGGTGTAAGTATTGCAACCCAGATTTATTTTTCATTTCCATTTTTTGCAATATATATATATATATATATATATATATATATATATATATATATATATAATTTCATTTCTTTACTTTCATCTGTGTGTGTCTTCTGATCAGAAGTCTCTTGTAGGCACCATGTGTAAGGATCTTGTTTTTTGATCCATTCAGCCACCCAATCATTTGACTGGAACATTTAATTCTTTTTTATTTAAAGTTACTATTGATAGATATATGTTTATTACTATTTTATTATTCATATTTTTGACTATGGTTATTTCTTTTTCTTAAAGGAGTACTTCCAACATTTTCTGTAATGCTGGCTTGGTGGTGATGAACACCTTTAGCTTTCTTTTTTTTCCCTCTCTGGGAAGCTCTATCTGTCTTTTGATTCTAAATGATAGCTTTGTTGGGTAGAGTAATCTTGGTTATAGGTCCTGGCTTTTCATTACTTTCAATATTTCATGCCAATCCCTCCTGGCCTGCCAAATGTCTGAGAAATTAGCTGACAGTTTTATGAAAGTGACCTTGTAGGTAACTAAGTGCTTTTTTCTTGCTGCTTTTAAGATTCTCTCTTTGTCTTTAAGCTTCAGCATTTTAATTATAATGTGTCTTGGTGTGGGCCTCTTTGGGTTCATTTTGGTTGGGACTCTCTGAGCTTTCTGGGCTTGTATGTCTATTTCTTTCATCAGGTTAGGGAAGTTTTTCATCATCATTTCTTCAAATAGGTCTTCAATTCTTTGCTATCTCTTTTCTCCTTCTGGTACTCCTATGATGCAAATGTTGTTATGCTTGATGTTGTCCCAGAGGCTCCTTAAAATATCCTTTTGTTTTATTCTTTTTTGTTGCTGTTCTGATTGGGTGTTTTTTATTACCTCATCTTCTAAATCACTGATTTAATCCTCAGCTTCATCTAACCTGTTGATTCCCTCTAATATATTCTTCATTTCAGTAATTGTATTCTTCATTTCTGATTGGTTCTTTTTATATTTTCTGTCTCTATTTTTTACAGTTTCTATCTCTTTATTAAAAGTCTTAATGAGTGCATCTACTCTTCTTCTAAGTTTATCGAACATCCTTATAACCAGTGCTTTGAACTCTGCACATGATAGATTGCTTGTGTCCATTTTATTGAATTATCTTTTTGGAGCTTTGTTCTGTTTTTTTTTTTTTTTTTTCATGTTGGACATGCTTTTTTTTCTCCCCATCCTGTGTTTGTTTATGTGTGTTGGGTAGGACTCCTAAATCTTCTGGTCTTAGTAGAATGGCTTTATGTAGTTGGTGTGCTGAAGGACCCAGTGGCATAGACCTGGAAGGGATTCTTGTGCAGGCCAAGTTCAGCTTCAGCCTGTGTACCTCCAGGGCCACCTGGTAAGAGTCACCAAGCAATCCACACATGGCTGCCACCTGTTCTGGGCTTATAAGTGCCTCGAAGGGTCAAGTCAGAAACTGAGGCCAGCTGCCACTGGTGCAGCACTTGGGGCTACTCAGCACTTGGAGCGTCCTTCAGAGATAGAGGGCATGCTGAGGACAGGTGTTACTTCTTTGGGTTTTGTGAGCCTTTGAGAGATTTTAAGAAAGTCCTCAGCATGAGCCAAGACACCCATTTGTATGAAATAATCCTCAGGGAGTGGCTTGGTTGGGCCCATAATTTGGGAGAGGTGGGGTTTCAGGGAATCCCCTGGGCAGAGAGATCTGTATTATCCAGGCTGATGGTGACTTAGATATGAAGGTGAATGTGTCTGCAGGTCAGGAGGGAGGAGGACTCAACAAAGGAGCAATGGAAAAAAACTGCCCCTCTAGCCCTTGCCCTGAAACTTGACTCAACACCTCCTTGTATTACCCTGGCAATCCTTGAGCAGCTACCCAAGCTTTAGAGCTCAGTGTGAGTGAGTCCATCAGCAAGTAAGGCTGGATATGGACCCTCTAACAGGAATGCCTGTGATTTCTGCACACCTCTATCTCATTCAGCTGCAACCTCTGCTGGTTTTCACAGCTAGAGCCTGAGGGTATATCTCTTCCTGGTGCTGGAACTCTGGAGTCAGGACCCCTCACTCCTCAGGCAGGGGATGGGGCTCCGCAGCCAAGATAACTCTCATGATTCTTGATCGCCACATGTGGTTGTGGGATCAGGTCATTTTGTGTCTCAGCTCCTCTTACCAGTTTGAAGTGGCTTGTTATTTTTGTCTCTAGTTACAGGTATTCTGTTCAACCAGACCTCAGGTAACTCTGCATGCTGTTTTCTTTGTAGTTCTGTTATAATTTGGTGTGGTTGCAAGAGGAGGTGTGCACAGCCTCTACCTTCTGTGCCATCTTAAAAGATCAGCAAGACTCTGTTGTCTTTAGCTGGTGACTTCCAAGGTTGTCTTGGGGTTCATCTGCATTCTATTCAGCTGCAAGAGGCAAAGAGCCATAGTTTCATTGTAATTTTGATATAGTTGCAAGAGGAGGCAAGCACAGCATCTACCTTCTATGCCATCTTGACCCAGCATTCAACTGCTATCTAATCCAATGTAGTAATCCAATATTTTACTCCCTATTCCTGTAGAGCTGGAGTTGAAAATGTCTTAATTTACAACTATCTATATATATTTTACAAAAATAATTTTAATAAAGCTGCAATTTTTATTTCAAAATATTTTTTTCAAAACTCCTATTTTGATTATTCAAAAATCAGTCCAGATGTGGTTACTGTGTTAATAATGGTAATAATGCATAACAGAAGTTCATCTGCATAGAACTTTACTTGTTACAACCTAATTTTAATTACCCCTCCCTCAAGATATAGAAACAATTACTTAAACCTTTAATGGAGGTTGACAGTCTCATGACATGGTCTCATTAGACATCATTATAAAATAGCAGAGTATGTTGAAATCTATGTGTTATGTCCTACGGGTATGCCCAATATATTTGTAACTGCCCAGTGATAATTGGCTTCATTTCTGAGAACTCATTCTGTTGCTGATGGTAAGATGATGCTTGGGCACTCCTATATTATGGAAAATGCAAGCTTATGCCTCTTACTTCTTATATCAAACTTTTCAACTCGATTTTTATTTAACTAAGAAACAAATTCATATTACTATATTAAATGTAAAGTATGATATAACACTGGGAAGTTGATTCATTATGCTGGATTTTGAGATCTGGAGAAAGCTATTTTTTATTCGGTATTCAGACTAAAACAAATGAAAATGCTGGCAGCTACTATATCTTCTGAATATTTAATCTGATTCAAAATTTGACCCATTTGTTTATAATTTCCAGATATATAACACATCTTTTACCTTTAACAGTAGTATAAACAATGTTGTAAATCAAAAGGATAAAGCCTGAAAAGAAAAAAATCCATCAATAGCTATTAATACATTACCTTTTGCAAGACTCAACAAATATAAATTTTATCTATAAGACTTCATTAGTTTCAGTTACCAAAGAAATCCAGATATCTCTGTGACAGAGACAATTTTAGGGTGAGACATTTCAAGTGAAGAATAAAAGATATGCAGTTAAATGAACATAGATTCCAGTTTCTACCCTGTTTGTCAGCCTGGAACTTAGCCAGGACATTATCTATCTTCGTTTTCTGTAAAGCTTCCAGGAGATTTTAAGTTACCCATAAAGTTCAGGTCTTTTTTTTTCTACATCTTATTGAAAGCCAGTGCCATGGTCCAAGTGGGTTGGAGTCTTCTAGGCTGTGTATGCTGAGATGAGCACTATCATCTTGATCTTGGCTGGGTGACAAGCTAATTTGCATTAGAGGTAGAGATAATTGGAAACTGGCTTTCTAGAGCTTTGCATGTAAGAAGGTAGAGAACCTATTGCTACATTTTATTTCTGAGCTGTGATTTATTCAATATGTCCAGAGACTATTTTAAATGAACTAGAGGCTTCAATAAAGGCATTGCTTTTTAAGATATATAACCTGTGATTAAAAATAACCCCAGCTCAAAGCAGGGAGTGACCTTTGCAAAAAAAAAAAAAAAGCAATAATGGGATATTTTGGTTATTTTTTTACCATAGTAAAATAGGTCTATTTAATACTGCAAATGAAATAGATTAAAAAACGAATGGCAATTAAAAACTCAATCAGTATTGGATGTGGTTTGTGGTGAAGGTATACTACATCTTTTAAATAAATATATGCAGAATACCTGGACTGTTTACATGAATTATACAGGTGTGGCATATAATGGTCACGCATGTGACATATTTATTCATGTAAAGCTCAATTACACCATGTACTGATGAAAAAAGTGCCTATTGTCAATAGCTACTGCCAGTGTGTATTCTCTTTGGGAATTAGCCTAAAGACATTAATGCCATTTCCCCAAATTATTCTATTTCTATTGGGAGTATCATTAACATTAGAAACTTTTGGTCCTTTATATTTCAGCAAGACAGACTGTAGGCATTAGATCCCTTTCAAAGACCTTAGAGTTTTATTTTTTTCTTTATAACTCTAGGGTAGTTTGGAGCTTTAACATATTGCTACAAGCATGATCTGAAAGCATTAAAGGACCAGTGTCATTTTATTAGAACTGCTTACTGCAATAAGGAATACAGTCAGTCCAATAGCTGATTGTTATTTGAATTATAATTCTTCTCTTGTAATTGATGATTGAAAAAACAGTTATAGTGTACATACTTTATACAGTATTTATTTTTTTCTAAAAATGCTTACCTGTACATACTTGCATCTCTCTAGCTGGAGTAAAGTGTTTTGATGAAGGGTGAACTGAGTTGAGGCAATAGCTCTCATCAACTGCTTGATACAAATTATATTTCCTACTATTTCATAAGGTGAAAATAATGGAGAAGGCTATGAAGGGCCCTGGTGGCAAGTAAGTGCACTTGAGACAGATATTTTAGAGAAATTACATCAAAGACACAAACTTATTCCTAGTAATTGCCTAATGGTAGGATAGGGTAGGGGGCTTGTTTCTCTCTCTGCAGTGAAGTGTCAGAGACAAATTACCAGGCAGTAAACTCACTTGTGTACTGAACTAAGAATGATTTACTATGTTTGTTCATGCTACAGTGTCCTTTTCAACTGCCTGCCCACCTTTCTCAGGTGGGAGTTTCTGACTGCCACTGGAATGCCAAGTGGCACAACAAGTGATCTGCCAGTTTTTCTGTTAGTTCACTGTAGTGAGGATTTTGCTGATGGACTAGGCTCCAGAAAATATTATAAAAGCAGCTTATTGTTTCTTCTCAAATCTCTTGTACTTCTCTTTAGCAAAGCAATTACTGTGCTTTATTATAATTATTTGTGTCTGTCTTTCTCAGTAGACCATGAACTCATTGATGGTGGAAACTTTGTCTTATTTATCTTTGTATACCTAGGGTCTAGCAGAATTTCTCACACATAATAAAAATTCAATAAATGCTTATGGAATGAATAAAGAAATGAGTGAGAAAATGTTAATTCAAGCTCTGAGGCTAGAGACCAAGACTCCTACACTTATTAGACAATCTGTTGTTTTATGATACTTGACTTCCTAGAGGCTAAGAGAGTGCTTCTAGGCTTGTGCATTCCTGTTTTGTTCTATGGGGCATATTGGTTATCAATTTCCTATAACTTTGGAGAAGATGGATATTTTTGAGCTGTCTTTTCATCCAATGGTAATACCAGAGTTCAAGCATAGCACCTTGAAACTTTATTCATTAGACATTTGTAATGGTAATTAATCATTTTTTTTTCTTTATTTGTGTGGTTTCTTGGCAAAGGTCTGCATCCATCATTAGACTGTGAATCCAATGATGGATGGTAAATACTTTTGATCTTGCTCACCATCTCACCCACAGGAAATAGTATAGTGCCTGGTAGAAAGTAGATAATCCATAAATATAGAAATGGCTGAAAACACTAAGGTGTCTTCCTCCATTCAGAGTTTTATTTTTACCTTTTATAGAATAGAAAATATGTAGGCTTATCAGTCTTCTCAGAAATACCCTGTAAAATTTCTTCAGGTTCTAATCTAATACGTGAGTATCCAGGTTAATTTCAGAAAGCTTTAATAAAATTTATTCCAATTATTTGACTAGATTATTGATTTTTAATAAAGAGTAATTATCTCTTAAGGTAATATTTTGACTTTTAAAATGCCCAAGTTTGGAAAACTCTGTAGCTTTGATCTCAATAAAAACTTTACGTTAATTTTTGAAGGAGTGAGTGTTTGGCTGCTGCACAGACTTCTCTCAATGGGAAAGGCCTTTAAGAGAGATTCTCAGTAATTTTACCATTAAGGTTAATGTTCCTCTTCTTTCTATTGAAACTTCTAGGGTAGGCAGTATAAATATCTTATCAAGTAGTTTTAAATGTCATGTGCAAAGGAAAAAATCCTGCTCATGGAAATGTTCTTAGTAATCAGTGCCTGCTTATGGAAGGAGGGGGCTGAGGGACTCTCTGAGCTCATCTATCTTGTCTTTTCTTCCAGGTCACTTTGTGACAGTTTTTGAGTTGGTAGCACCCCAGCCTGGAAGGTAGCTAGCTATGCATAACTCTATTTCTACATTAGTGAAGGCAGTGAGTGAGAAAACTTTTAATTCCCTTTCCCTCTTCAGCCTCTGTACAATACCTCTGGGGTGAGTCTGACAGAGACAGGAGGAAAGAACAGTCCTCTTTGTTAGATAGCATTGGTTAAAACTACCTTTCTTTTAAAAATATTTAAATTACTTTCTAGTATAGAGTACATTTATTAGATATCTATATAGTTCACAAAACGATCCCCCCAGTTGCTCCCACTCTCCCCTGGCTCTTCACCCGACCATCATATTAACGCTAACTGCATTCCCTCTGTCATGCTCCCCATCCCTGTGACCAACTATCAATTATTAATTTGTACTACTTTAACCCTTCACACCATTCTTCCAGGCACCCCTAACCCCTTCTTCTCTGTCTGTCACCAAATTGTTCATTATATTTGTCAGTCTGTTTTGATTAGTTTGTTATTTTTGTTCCTTACATTCCACATATATGTGAAATCACAAGATATTTATCTTTCTCTTTCTGATTTATTTCATTCAGTAACAACTTCTAGGTCCATCCATATCGTTGCAAATGGTAGGATATTTTTTAATGACTGAGTAATATTCCAATGTATATATGAACCATAAATTCTTTATCCAATCTTCTGTCGATAAGCATTTAGGTCGCATCCATATCTCAGCTATTGTAAATTGTGCTGCCATAAACATAGGAATGCATAGATCTTTATGAATTATTGTTTTGGTTTTCTTTGAATAAATACCTGGAAGTGCAATTGCTGGGTGAAAGCCACCTTTCACAGAAGGAGTCAGAATAAGGATGGTGGGATGCTCATCCTTTTCTTCTGCTGTTAATTTTTATTTCAGCCTATGACAAAGCTATGTCTGTATTGTTTCTCTAGCCTGATAAAACTCTCTATGGAATGCACAAAGCAAGCCCCTGCCCAGTCATGTCAGACCACACCATGAATCCCTTAATTCACCACTCCAGATCTCCACTGAGACCACTGACTTAACTTCCTTTGAGACCTCATTGAGATATTGGTCTTTTTATTTCCTTTATCCAAATCAGTATAAAGTTGCAGCTGCTTGGAAGATGAAGGAAAACTTAGAATTTATAAAAATGATAGCTTTGAGGCAGGCATTTAGGAGTGACTCATAATAGTTCTTTCAGAAGAGTGAACTGTACCTCTGGGCTTATTGCTGTCACCCATTGAGAGAGAAAGCACAGAATGAGTCTGCAATAATGATAAAATGAAGAATGCATTCTTCCATAGCTCATGTTATAGCTGCTTTGCATATGTATTTAGTAGTAAGATAAGAGTCTCCTTAACATTCTGTTTTATCTGCTTCTGAGAATATACCAGTAGGTTTGGGGGATTATATTTTAAAGAGAAAGTGATATTTTCAAAATCTTATTTCAAAATCTTATTTCCTTCTCCCCTGGCCTTGCCCCTTTCTTCTTCCCTGAGTAACTAATGGGAACTCTTTTCAAGTATGGGAGGGTTTTTGTTGTCGTTCCTATATTCAAAATATTTTTGTTTTCTAGAACTCTGTAGTCTTCCATTTTGACTTTTGAATGGGAATTTACTGGTAAGCATTAGTGAGAGAGAAAGAAAAATATTAGGGATGGCCGAACAGATTAATTTCCAAAGATTCAGATCAGAGAAGGGAGTAGTTTTTAATTGAAGTATAATTGAAATAAAATATTATACTGGTTTCATGTATACAACATAAATGATTCAACATTTCTATATATTGCAAAATGATCACCACAATAAGTTTAGTTACCATCTGTTACTATACAGAATTAATGTGCTATTATATACTGTATTCTCCATACTGTACATTACATCCCCATGACTTATTTATTTTGTATCTGGAAGTTTGTACCTCTCAATCCCCTTTACACATTTCACTCCCCTACAAATATCCCCTTTGGCAAACACCTATCTAGTTTATTTATCTGTGAGTCTGATTTTATTTTGTTTGCTTCTTTGTTTTGTTTTTTATATTTTAACATACAATTGGTATCATCCAGTATTTATCTTTCTCTGTCTGTCTGACTTATTTAATTTAGCATAATACCCTCTAGGTCCATTCATGTTTTCATAAATGACAAAATTTCAAGGATCATGCCATTTATGACCCTGAGAAGAGACACAGTCTATAATGAAAATAAAGCCCCTGTGTGTGAAAATGGGTGGAAAGAGATACATTTTGTTGAAAAACAGGTCGAAGAAGTAAAAATCATTATTAGAAGATAAATCTTGAATCTGAGAAGCAAAGGATACAGAGGGAAGCCTTGACACAGTTTTCAGCAAAATCTTGTCTTAAGATGCCAAAAGGAACATTATTTCTATAAAAAAGAAACACGTGGGTTTATTATCTCTCCT
>CM057388.1:51258585-51493585 GCA_030015415.1 Cynopterus sphinx | reverse complement strand
TATCATCACACCATTTTAATCCTCACATATAATAGTTTTATATTAGTTTAGTGCTTTGTTTACTGTGTCTTCCTCATTAAAACATAAGCTCTATGAGGCAGGAATTTCGCCTCCCCTGTTCACCACTATATCTCCAGATTTTAACACTGTTCTTAGCACACAGTAAGTACTCAATACATATTTCTTGAATGGCTGGATGATAAACAAATGAGTGAATGACTAATGGTTTTCAACATGCTGAAGCTTCCAAATTACTTTCACTTCAAAATATTAAAGTTCTGAGACATTCCTTTGCAGTATATTCAGAAATGCTAGTATAGAACAGGTAAATTGAGACAGTGTGTGATAGCATGCTTCGGACAGCTCAAACTGCCACTGGGTTTGAATCATGGCCCCCTCACTTACCTTCCAGGTAATCTTGGAGAAGGCTATTAAACTAATCTCTATAAACCTATTTGTTGATCTATGATAAAGGGGTAATAAACACCTACTCCACGTGTTTATTATAAGGATTAAGTAAGACAATGCATATAAAGTGCCTGAAACAGGCAGTTTTGTATGTGTTGTCTCACAGAGTAAGCTTCTCAGAAAATGTTAGTTCCCTTCTTCCATGTGGTCATGGCTGAAACACTCTTTATGAACATTTGGGCCAGCCCACCACCTTGGGACTCACCCCTCCCCCAAATCTTAAAAACAAGTTTAAATTATGTAATGTAGGATACTCTGTGATTATAATGAGTGGAAATAAATAAGCTAATGGAGCAGGACAGATAATATATAGCTTTATATGATAAATGCCTTTTACCAAGTGTAGAAGAACTTTGGAGTTTTAACTTAAGTTCATATTTGAAAATTATAAAAACATGATAGCATGTAAAGGCTAGACTGGCTCTTAAAGATCAGCTCCTCTAATATCCTCATTACAGAAACAGAAAATCGAGGTGATTATCCAAGTTCACATCATTAGAGAGGTTGTGAGAATAAAAGCACTAATGTCCTAGTCCTCAGGTTACTTCTTTTTCCCCCACTATATGTAGCTTTTTCCCAATATTGAATAAAAAAATTAAAGCAACAAGTGTTTAGTTCTAAAGTCTCTATAACAAAATGTCAAAGTAGCTACAGCATAATCAATATGGTACAAAATAATATTTTAAAATTCACCAAGAAACAAAACAGTGCGATAGATTAAACTAATTCTCACTGTATATAATAAGACTGTAATAAATGAATGGCTTATTTTTAACAACCTGTTTTGATACTTAACAAAGGAAACAACTAGATAATAAATGGATAATAATCGACATTTTAATTAGCTGCTCTGTATGAGATTAATGAAAATTACTACTATGCCCATTTGATCTTTAAAAAATAATGCAGAAGAAGTTAGTGATTAGCATACATCATTTTACTCCAAAGCTTGGTGAACAAAAAGCTTTCCTAATTTGAAGCCATTCCTTAGTTTGAAAATCATTAGGATGGAGACACTTGTCAGTGTGACTGTGCTTGCATTATTCTAAGACACTACACAAAGAACCAAAAGATACTTTTGGTCAGTTTAATAATCACATCTCCTACCCTGACATAAAATGTTAATAACAAAACCAGAAAAGTAGTATTCTAAAAGGAGCATTTTAAGTTTTTGCAGTTGAGATGCCACTTCACTTCTAATTTTATGTCTGAGCATGCTCTGTCATTATTTAATGTAAATACAGATTTACTTATAATTTGAGGAAAGGCTTCATAGTTTTAAGCTGTAAAGGTACTTGGCAGCAGATACTAGGAAGAACATATTGATTGTATACAGGTCTTTTAAACTACAGCATGCAGACAAATAGCAATTACTATCAGTGGTGTCATCTTCAAATAGGAAGGACAATATTGTTGTTGTGAAACAGTTACACTGTTACTATTATTGATCATGATCTGAAACCCTAATATAATCAGGATTTTTTGGCTACTTTAATTAAGTGAATTTCTTATCTATCATTGCAGTTCTCTGAAAAAAGCAATGTTGGAGATTAACAAATTTGGAATTATATCTGCAAAGGTTCACAGTATTGTTGAGAGGCTCCTTAAACTTTAAAAGCATAAGAAATCAAAAAGCCATTTTCCTTATCAGTTCCTTGAGTTCCCATAGGAAAAAGATACAAGTCAATCTACCTATTTATTCTAATAGCAATACATTTGGTGGGCTATGCGATTCTGAATGCTAAACTTTAGAGGGCTCCTCTCCAGTTAGAAAAAAAAAATCTCATAAAGGAAGATTATGAAAGTAATTAATTTATCCAAAAATACAAAATGTATATTAAAATAAATGCATTACAAGAAGATTTCAAATAATTACATATGCAATTTGCAGTGAAAATTCTTTAACTTGCATGAAAAAATGTACCATAAAAGATACTACTTATCTGTTCACAGTCTGTAAGATTGAAAACCTACACAGAAAATTATCACCTTGAAGTAACTCCATATAGTGTAATTTCCTAATGTAGGACACATTTTTAACCCCTTTTCAGAGGCTGAAAGTAAAATGTAAAATAAGAGAACACATCTTAAATTCTAGAACAGAAAAAAAGCTTTTTTACAGCAATGAAGATGCATCATAATTCTTCAGATTATACATACCACTTGTTCCAAAAGGATTTAACTAATTGTATTTAAATATGATTAGCTAAACGATTTAAAGAAAGGTGTAAGATTTTCTATGAGAAATCATTTATAGTATACTCATTGAAGCTTCTATATATCAAATATTAGATTAAGCATTTCGCCCTCAAGTTATAGACTCTAAAACCATCACAGAACAAATACTTAAATTATCCTTTGAGCACATGTTATGCTAGCAATGCCAAGTACACAAAGAAACTCTAAACATGCATTTAAATTCTGTGGCCCTATTATTTCTTGCTGTGAAACACATTTAATTTCTAAAGTATGGAGGGAAATACTTCATACTAACATCAAATAATTACTCAATTAAACACATAATAACTTTTAATTTTAACAATAACTGAGACAAAAGGGTAAGGATATTTTAATAAGCAGAATGTTGATCCCCAAACACTGAACTTCACTTTTGTTAAACATTCTTGTAAAACAATTTCATTTGATCTAGAAATTCTCAGACACATCAATAACAAAAAGTTAAACCAATAATAAATGATTTGCTAAAAAAGCTAATTAATCAATCTGTATATTAAGCAATCAGTCTGACGTGTTTCTCTTTTATATCAAACACAATAAATGTGTGGTCTGTCTATACTTGCCTTTTAAAACGTATAGTACTTAGCAATTATGGTAGACGGTGTGCATACAGGTGAATAAAACCAGGTAAATCTAGAAAACTGCAAAGTGTGACTACTAGCATTTTTTATGAGTCCTTATCATCACCCTCAGTACTTGATAAAAGAAAACTTAAGTATTATGTTTATATTTTATTTGACAAATGTCCTTGAGATATATTAGCTAATGAAATGTAAACAGATAAAAAGTAACCCAAGGATTCATAACCCTGGGTTTCAATTCAAGGAGTATATAAATTTGGAAGGGGAAAGATGACATTGTTTTCAGTAACTGCTAACTTGAATTCAGCATCTATTTCAATTATGAATGTAGTCAACAGATCACAACATAAGCAGCATCTTAGACTTGGTTACTGTGATGCACAGAAGTCACAGATATTTTCCTATCACACCACATACACACACTACGTTTGTGTTAGTTTCTCAAAATGTCACTTCTGCTCACCATTTCTTCAAAACTACCCTAGTTATATATAGAAGCTGCCACTTTGTCTTATTTAACAAATATTGTAAAGAAGCATATTATTATGTCTTGACTTTAAATTAAACTTTCTATTTTGAGATCATTGTAAATAAACATGCAGTTCTAAGAAAAATGCAGAGAAATCCTTTGTTTCCCTCAATGGTGACATCTTGCAAAACTATATTATGATATCATAACTGAGATAATAACAAAGAGAAATCCCACCTGTTTTATTCAGAGTTCCTTAGTTTTGCTTGCACTTGTTTGTCTAGTGTGTGTGGAGGTGTGTGTATTTTCTCTGCAGTTTGATCACATGTATATTCATGTAATCAACCACCAAAATCAAGATACAGAACAGTTCCATTGCTGCAAAGATCTCTCATGTTGCCCTGTCATAACCACACTCAAATCCCTCTCATAACCCTCCATACCTGGCAACCACTAATCTATTCTACATTTCTATAAATTTTGTCTTTTCAAGAATGTCATATGCTGAAAATCATGCAGTAGTACCCTTTTGGCATGTTTTTTTTTTTTTTTTCACTCAGCATAATGCCCTAGAGACCCATACATGTTATTGCACATATCACTAGTTTGTTCCTTTTTATTGCTGAGTGGCATGCCATGGTATGGATATACTACAATTTTTTAGCCATTCACCCATTGAGGAAATTTAGGTTTTTTCCTATTCTTGTACTTCACGAATAAAACTATTACAAACACCGTGCACATGTTTTTGTGTGAACATAGTTTCTATTTCTCAGGAACGTGTCATAATATTTTTTAAATAATTGAATAAGTAGATTTTAATATAATTGGCTTTATTTTTAAACCTATATATTTTATGTTTTACATTTAAAAACACGATCCTGAAAAAGTGCCCATAGGTTCACTGCCAAATAGCCTCATGGTACAAAACCAAGTTAAGGACCCATACGGTAGCCTGTTTCTGCTATTGCATAATCACACTACATTTATTCTATTCACTGCCCTAGGAAGGGAGAAACAACATGCTACCATTTTAGATAGATGAATCTCATCTATGCAAAAGCTACTTAAGAAAATGGGAAGAATTTGATGGATGATAATTTCCAATAAGATAACCAAAATATCTGGCATACTCAATTTATTCACTGTACCATTGAAACATAAGAACAATAGTGAAAACTTTTCAGGATTTATTATGCTGGGCAAAGACAATAAAAACACTTCAAAGTAATGTTTTCCTTCCCTGCTTTACCATTTCTAAGATCTAATTCTAAGAGTAACTTTAGACCCTGTAACAAAGCCAGTTTAATAATACTTTTGTAGATTATAAACGTTTCCTACAGCCTAGATACAAATTATGTTTTAAGCAGGTAATGAAGCTATGAATTGTAAATGAAAGAAAGCAAAATTCCTTCCAGAAAATAAAAAAAAAACTACCCCATTATTTTCAAACCCCTAACCTTCTAAACATTTTAATAAGTGCTATCAGCCAAAATGGACACACTAAATTATATTCAATTCCTCGCCTACCTACCTCAATAGTTTATCAATAGTAAAATAACCAAAGGATAGGAAAACAAGGAAAAAGTAAAAGATCTGTGATTAATTGACATGTAAATAAATGGATGAGTGTCTTTAGCACTGAATGAGAGTCATAGATTTAGATATTAAAAATGCCTTACATTTCTATCGCACAAATACCTTTCACAACTTGTCCTATACACCCTTTTATTGAAATCTAACCAACAGGGGAAGATATTACTAAATCTATTTTTTTTTCTTTTGAAGTTGTGAAAATTGAATAATGGAGAAGTCATGACTTATTTGAGACTATAACTAGCAAATAATTTTCAGAAAGAGGCAGGAACTTAAAATAGTTCCTTTCTGAAGACAGTACAAAACTATTTTCAAGGAGACACAATTTGTTCCCAATGTAGAATTATAACAAAAAGAGGAAAAGTGGACAAAAAATTTCAGAAATTTTCCTTAACTCTTAACAGCTGTGTGAATTTAGTCAAGTTTTCGCTTGACCTAGTATACCTCAGGTTACTTATCTGCAAAATGGGAATAATAAAGTATCCTCAGGGTTGTAAAGATGAAATACGAATCCAGAGAAAATAAAATGCCTGGTATATAATATAAACACTCAATGTCTGCTGCCATTATATATTATTTCATCATTCAATTGTCTAGTGAAAGAAATGATGGTGTTATGAAATTATTAGTTTCTGGTCAAGTTATTCAGATGGTGTTAAGGTGGGCTGCTTATCTTTCTGATTTTAGTAAAAGACTTCTATCTTAGGTAGTTTAGGTTATTATTTTTAAATGGTATTCTGAAGGTCTAAAGAGTTCCTTAAGGTGTTTTCAGGGCTCTGTTAGAAACTGAGGAAGGAATGGGCATAAAAGATGGCTTATCAAGAGGATCTCCAAATCCTCTCTTCCCCCAGGAAGGAAGACATTTGCATGTACACCTGTTTTATATATTCCTATTCCACATATGATTTCTTATGGAAAAGATGCTTTGATGTTGAATAAAGTTTTAAGCCCACTGAGCTAGATGAACCTATGATTCAGAATATGCCACTAATCATATACTAAAGCTGTAGCTTTTCTTTTCACAAGTATAAAATTTTAATTTCTATATTCTCTGCACACTCATAGATTAGTCAGGTTTCCACTTTTTTTTTCACAAAATACTGCAAAGAGACAAGGCATCTATCTCTTATTGTGCATATGGTGTCCCTTTCCTATTAAAATATTCCCACTCAACATTTATTGAGTTCCCACGAGGTTCTAGAAACTGGGAGTACAGAGATAAGTCAGGAAATACCCTTGTCATCAAAGAGTTTACTCTTTGGGGTGGGAATGAGGGACAATAAGCAGACTGTTATTAACATTGTGGTAAGTGCCATAACAGAAGTATATAAGGGGAGATATGGAAATTTAAAGGATAAATGGTCTGATACTATTTGGAGAAAGAAGGTCAAAGAAAGGTGTAAAAGGTAAGGACACAGTCATCAAAGCAGACAAGGTTCTTTTTGTCAGAAGGAACAAGAAACATTGAGGCATCATCTTTGGTAACTTGCTAGTAGATCAATAAACCTGGAGGTGAGGGCTAATGTTGCTCAAACTAGGATACTCAAATATATTCTTAATAGTCTCTGAGCTGCATAAGGTAATTTTAAAATTCTGATGTTTCATTTCTTAAGATAATATTTACCACCTATAAATAGATTTATTTCTGTCACCATATATTTGACCCCTTTTACCCCATCTACCTCCACCCTCCCCCTCCCCCCTACCCTCTGGTAACCACTAGTCTATAGTCCATGTCCTTGAGTCTTTGTTTTTCCTGTTTGTTGCTTTTAAAATTATATCCCACGTATCAGTGATAGTATGTGGTTTTCAACTTTTTCTGTCTGGCTTATTTTGTTTAGCATAATCATCTCGAAGTTCATCCATGTTGTCGTAAATGGCAGTATATCATCTCTTCTTAAGGCTGAGTAATATTCCATTGTATATATGTACCACAGCTTCTTTAGCCAATCATCTATAATAGGATACTTCAGTTTCTTCCAAGTCCTGGCCACTGTGAATAATACTGCTATGAACATCAGTGTGCAAATTTCTTTTTGGATATGAGTTTTCAAGTCTCTGGGGGAAAATACCCAGTAAAGGAATTGCTGGATCAGATGGTAAATCAATTCTTAGGTTTTTGAGGAACACACAGTGTAATACATATATGCCTTACTGTTGAACCGTATACCTGAAAGTTACTGGATTTCACTAATCAATGTCACCATTACAAAATAAATTAATTTTTTTAATGTGATAAAGCTATGCATGATTGAAATCATCTGGATAACCATCTTGTAACCATATCCTGCCATCTAATCTCAGTAAATCTCAGTAACCACCTTCACATTTAGAATCAACCTGTTACTGGGAAGTATGACTTTCATTATCTCAGGCTAATAAGAACAGAGATGACCTTAGTATAAAAGCAATGCATTTTTACCAAATAAAGACCGAATGGCATTACAGCTTGCCATACTAATCAAAATTTAATTCCAGATGGAATAGAGAAAACTGGTGGTACAATTTGGTCACCCTATAGCACTCTACTAGGCACATAACTCAAAAATGTCTGGACTGTAGTATCTTCATCACATTGTGACTAGCATTTAGGTTCAGGAAAACAGCTTTTATTCCTTAAAATTATGTTAATTGAAATTTTATTGGTATTGTATTTTTTTCTTCTATATTTATTTTAAAAGTTATAGAAGAACTATTGGCACGGTTTATATCTAATTTTATGTTGTCATATATTTAAACAGTATAAACACCAGAGTCTTTGAGAAGGGTCTTCCTTTAAAAGGGATTTAATTTTTGCTCAAATTTGAGAAACTGACATAGGCATGAAGAAGGTCCTGGAAGGATTTAGGCTGTGGAGTAACAAATATACCTGTATTGTAACTGATGGCTTAGACAGGGAGGCGTGTAGAAAAATAGCTGAGAGAAAGAATGGAAGCAGCAGATTTTTTAGTCTCTTAAAATCTTCAGGGAAGACTATGATGTGGTAACCATTAGCATTGCAGTTAGAAAGAGAATACTGAGTGATGGAGTTGCTTAGGACATAAACTTATTTGACCTAGTAAATGAATGGGGTTGATGGGCAAGTAAGATGGGGGAACTAAGATGTTTCCCAGGTTTAGGCAACCCCTCTGAGCTAAGTGATAATATTATCTGCATTTTTACAGATCAGAAAATTGAAGCTTAGAAAACATGGGCATGGTCCCATTACTAGTAAGTGGTAGAGCCTGAATTTGAACCCTAATCTGTCCCACTCTGAGATATGTATGGTTAACCACTGCGCAACACTTCTTCCATGTTAGTATTGATAAAGTTGCATTCACAATTTCCAGAGCATATAGAAAGTGAGAAGGCCAAAAAAGAAAATCTGAGCAGTACCTAAATTTGGAAGCAGACAACAAGTATAAAATAGGATATTTTTACAGATAGATAAGAATGAGTAAGATGGCGATGATATTTTAATTTATATATATATGTGTGTGTGTGTGTGTGTGTGTGTGTGTGTGTGTGTGTGTGTATGTGTGTGTGTACACACATACACACACACACACACAACTGAATATCCAATTTTCCTTTATGTCAGGGGTCCCCAACCCTTGTGCTGCAGACCAGTACAGGTCTGCAGCCTGTTAGGAACCAGGCTGCACAGCAGGAGGTGAACAGAGGGCTAAATAGCCAAGCTTCATCTATATTTCAGCCACTCCCCAGTGCTAGCGTCACCATCTCATCTCCACCTCAGATCATCAGGCATTAGATTCTCATAGGAGCACCAGTACCTGGTGCCAAAATGTTTGGAGACTGCTGCTTTATGTGATCTGACCTCTAAAAAAAATATTGCAACAATAAAGTAATAATTTATTTAAAATAAAATCAGCTAGTCAATAAATGTTCATTTTAATTAAAGAAACTGGCATCTTTGGGATCAAATAGTATTTTAGTAGGATAGTCTTCTGGTTAGTGTTTAAAAGAATAATGATTTTCAACAGATGATTGGATAAAGAAGTTATGGTTCATATATAAAATGGAATATTACTCAGCCATTTAAAAAGGTAAAATCCTACTATATGCAACAATATGGATAGAACTAGAGGTTATTATGCTAAGTGAAATAAGTCAGCCAAAAAAATACCATATGATTTCACTTATATGCGGAATCTAAGGAACACAAAGAACAAACTAATCAAAAACAGACTCACAAATATAGAGGACCATCTGGTGACAGCCAGAGGGGAGGGATTTTGGGGGAGATGAGAGAATGAGGTGAAAGGTTAAGGAAGTACAAATTAGTCATTGACAGATGCTCATGGGGATGGGGAGCACAGCACAGGGAATACACTTAACATTAATATAATGACTATGTGGAGAGCCAGAGGAGAGAAAGAACAGTTAAGGGGATCATTTTACAAACTATATAAATGTATAATCAATATACTGTGTACTTAAAACTAATAATAAAACAAAATTTAAAAATAAAGGAATGATTTGTTTATGTTAGTATATGTAACTCTAAAATTACATGGAAGTTGTTCTTTTTTGGTTTCATTTCAACAGACTGATTTTTACCTAACAAAGTCAAACATTTGTATTTTCTACAGCAGTGATAGATTTATAGGTTATTCAAACTTTTTGTGATAAATAATTTATCCATGTGGCATGAGAACCAATTCTAGTTCCCAAATATCACAAAACACTGCTTGCTCAAAGCCCTACCCTAACTTAAAAGAAAAACCTGAGAATACTGAGGAAGTACTTGAGCATGTATTCTTCATAGGGTTTTAAATAAAAGTTTAAACAATGTTCGGTCTCATAGTGATATATATCTACTGTTACAGGTAGAGGTGATGCCAATAGAGGCAGCAGTATAATAATACCCAATAAGATGGCATTACTACCAGAGATTATTCCCTGTTTCTGCTGGTAGCATTCGTACCTCTAAAGACCTGTGAATTTGAACATAAGAAATCATGCATTCCTGTTTCATCAAAATTGGTATTCTAAATATAACATAACTTCATAGTCACATTTGATGGTTTATTATTTTTAGCCTGTCATTTACATCTCAAAGAAAAAAATTAATATAACACTTCAATGCACGTGCACACACACACACACACACACACACACACACACACACACACACATCTCTAAGGCTTCATTTCTTTCTTCTACCCAATACAAAACATCGATGTTAAATATTTTCAAGTTAAGATCATCAGTAGTATCTTTATAAACATGCTCACAAAATGAACAAGCCTTTCAACTTATCAAATATGTTCAGTGTAGGTTTTCTAAAGCAAAGAATAAAAAGTACAACTTGTGATTTTTAAGTGCATATTTACTCTACAAACACAACAATTTATAGTGCCCAAATCTGACATCAGTCAGAGGGTTCTGCTGCCATTTCTACCTTCCTTTAAACAAAACAAAATAACAACAGAAAAATCAGCCATCTGGAGCTTGGAAGGTTAATGCACTATTTTGACATTTCCAGCTAGTACAGTTAAGGATGAAATACTTTCAAAAGAACAGGCTGCTATATGATGTGTGTCTTTGGGGAAAAACAAATAAGGAATTTCAAAATAATAAAAACCCTGAAGATTCCTTAGGTTTCTTCAAAAGTTGTGACGTGATTATGCAGATCTGCTTAGTCAAAGAATATAAGAGTTTCTAGGAGGAACAAGGCATTATCCTAAGCCTTGAGTGGGATGTGAACATGCTTTAAAATTCCTATCTGGCTAGAGGTACTCATGTAATGTCAAAGATTGATCTCATCTCTAAAAGCATGTTGAGTCACAAATTGCATTTACATGCTAAAACAACTGATACATTATAGTTGGTTTAGTCCTTTAATATAGTGAGAGGAAACTGACTTTGTAATCGTGGAGATTTGATTTTGAATCCAGTATCTACACTTAGGACTATTTCACTGTACAAGTAATAATTTTTGTGAGTTTCATTAGGTCTAACAGAATTGTTTTGAGGGTTTAAATCAATGTAAAGTGTCCAGCACTATGCTTGACACATAGTTAAGTATCCAATGAATATTTCTTGTCTCATCATCATCATCATCAATATCCAATTTCTTGAGCATATTATATGCCCATCACTGTACTAACTCATTTTATAGTTACTATCCTAATCCTTATAAACAACCCTGGCAAAGCAATAATTATCCCCAATTTACAAATAATAAAACTTGAAGCTCATGAAAGTTAAGAAACTTATCTATGGTCACACAGCTAGTACGTAGTAGAGATCCGAACTCTGCTCTTTTAGAACTTCTTGCTGGGGCCTACAAAGCCCTCTGTAATTTAGCCCCTACCACATTTCCAACTTCATCTGACTCCATGCCCTATCCTTATCTACTACTCTCCAACCACATTTGTCTCTTATCTGGCACTCAGACACCCCAAGCCCATTCCCACATTAGGGCCTTTGCATGTGTTCCTCCTCCCGCTTAGAAGAGTCTCCTGAATTTGTGGGATGGTTGTCTCCTTCCCATTACTTAAATACCATTTCCTCACATAGGTCTTCTCTGACAATCTTATATGATATAGCTCACCATTAAAATACCAGCCTAAAAAAATGGCACATCTTTCTGATTTAGTCTTTTGGGGGCTCTTATTACTAGTTGGTATTTTCTTTGTTTACTCATCTATTGATTATCTGTCCCTCTTTACCGTAAGTCCACTGGCAACAGGGGCTTTGTCTCACTTCTTACAAACCGTATCTCCAATCCATAGCATAGTGCTTAGAACACAGGAGACACTCTTAATAATTTTTTTAAAAATAAATTAATGGATGAATAGATATACAACCTGAACTCCTAACTCAGTTGTTTAAATACGAATAAATACGCATACACATAAACACAGATGCACACCAGATTTGGAAAGTAGATGAGTTACAGGTGATTTTTCATGAGACAAATTTGGTAAAATCTATGGCACATTTCTCACAGATTCTGAAATACTACACAGTATATCATGTATATTCATTTACCTGCGTTGAGAACAAACTTCTCACCTTCAAATTCCCTCACTTTTAGAAAGCTCTCTGTGAATCCTGGAAACAAATATTCAGATTCCTGGTCCTTCTCAGACCTGTAGATCAACCCTCCTTCATCACAATGGGACCCAGAAATCAATCCGCTGGATCTGTCTTTTCTGCTGAGCAGTCAACCTCCCACCTATGTTATTTTAGATGAGCAGAAATGTGCTGTGAAAGATTCTGCTAGACTATGTTGCCAATTAAAACACAACACCAGTAATACTAAGAAGGCAGTGCACTAAAGAGGGAAACTTACTGGAGTGGAAATTATGGCACTTGCTCAATGATAGTTTGCTTTGTGACATGAGATAAACACAGGTTCTCTGGGTGATTATGTTTCCTCCTCTTATGAAAATGCAGGTTTAAGATGAGAAAACTCTAAGGTCACTTGCAGATAGAAAATTCCAGTTTTGTGACAAAATAAGTCATAAAGGTACTTCCTGAGGCCTCTACAAAAGAGTGACTGCTGTCATGATTAAAAAGGGGGGGGGCAGAAGCACATACATTTTCCCAAAAGTGATATTCCACTGGGATCCTGAGTCTTGTATGACTTAACAAAATTTCAATTGATTCTCTGTCGCTGAATAGATATCAAAAGTAAACATATTACTTACTCCTGTGATTACTTATTTGCTCCATCATTATTCTCGATAACTTTTTACTTCATCCGCCGTCCATTATGTTTTACTCTTTCAGCGGACATTCTCAAGGGCAGTGAGATTTTTGTAGTATTTCACATAATTCTTCAGGGAAAAAAATCTATTTGTTCAATGAGTGATACACTTAACATTACTAGAACTTCACAAAATCCTAGGATTGAGGGAGGTAGCTTCTTTCCTCTAATACATTTTTTTTTAATTTACTGAAACACACAACTCTGCATGGTGGGGAGAAGATTTTTATGAGAAATAAGTATATTAATAAATTTATTGATGTAGATCTCACAACTAAATTTTGACAATTCAAACAAAATGATATGTGCCATCACCACTAAATATTTCAAAAAAAAAAAAATGTAAACCATTTGAAATGCTACTGGCATTCCAAAGCATTTAAGAGAGTTTTTCTTGGAATACAAAAAATCACTATAGACTGACTCTCTACCTGGTTAAATCCTTGAAAGTAAAAAAGGAAAACAAAATTAAATGGCAAAAAGTTCTACTCTTGTCCCAGAAAAAAAAAAAAAAAAAAACTTGTATGGCTTTATGTGAATTACAGGTTCTTAGTGGTCAAAATATACTGATATGAAATATCCACACCCAATATAATCTCTGATAATGTGAATTTTGAAGTATGGAAAATGCTTTTGAGTTCTTAGAAAAGTATGGTACACACATGAAATATTGTTTTTACTTAAGATATTATTTCAAAAATGCTTTTAGCTCCTACAGTATGTTAATTTTCTTGGACACAAATGACCATTATGCATCACTCTTATCTTTTATCTCAACTACCAGATTAACTTCCACAATAAACATTAATTTCTTAGTAAACATTTATTAAGCACCCACTATGTGCTAAACACTGGGAATGCCAAGATGTTTAAGAAAGCCTTTGTCCTCAAAGAGCTCAAAGTCAGATCAAATAGCATTTTCTTTACCAGAAAATTTTAATGAAAATGTCTAAATGAGGCTTAGGGATTATTTAAATTTGTCACCTAACTCTTCTACTCATCTCAAGATTTCTGCTATTTTTAGAAAATACTCATTCTAGATGAGATAAAGTAAGATTAATTTATAGACAGAACTTTTCCAAATTCAGAAAAAAAAAACACAGATTCAATCAATGATAAATAAATTCTTTTTCATGCAACTGTTTCTAGCCCATTTCTTGAATGAAAACATCATAAATTAGTAAAGCAAAATGCTTTTATACTGTTTTTAGACACACCATGTTAACTCATGGGTTTTTTTTTTTGAAGAATTAATTTTCTTTCTTACATTTTAATGTACCATATGATAAATACAAAAGAATATATGCAAATGATATGCTAATAAAACAGAAAATAATCATTTATAAGCCCAAAATCACTTTTTGCTACATTTGGAGAAATTCTGTGGTCAATCTATATTTTGTATAAGCAACCAATACAGGCTATAAGTTAATAACTGGGTATATAAAAGCATAAAAAATCTTCTACTTGAAAATTTTAGATTGACTTTAGTTTTGAGTCACTAATGTTAGAATTCTTTTGGAGGAACACAAAATATATTAGAAAAAATATATTGTATTAATCCCTCCAGAATTCCTGTAAGGTGAGACATTCTATCCCGTTTTACAGTTTGGGCAAGTTCTTTAATCTAATTTGGTCATGATACACAATGACAAATGGAACTGGGAAAAGAACCTGAGGCATCTGATTTCTAGTTCAGTGTCCTATCCATTAGTCTTTCTCTCATGCCTTTGGCACATCTCATTGTCGTAAAATGCAGTCCTGGATCACTTATTCTCCAAAGTACTGGCTCGCTTGTCAAGGCCACGCAGAAACAGACTTTAGGAAAAAAAAAAACTATTGCTTTAGTTTGGAGACTTAACAGAGTAGTGCAATACCACAGGGTAATAACCCAGCACAGATAAAGATTCCAAGTATAGAAAAGTACACCATGTACCTACTGCCTTCAGAATAAGTTGTATAAGATTCAAATATGTACATAAAATAAAATATTTTGCTTAATGAAGTAATTTGATAATGTAGTACACACAGCTATACAGAAAATTATGTACTTACTGACACAAAGCACAGTTAAAGAAACTAAAAATCCCTGTACATGTGGTGAGATGGAAATTTTTTTACAATGCTGGTAACAACATGAAGGCTTGACATAAATTTTCTAGTAAGAATATATGTTAATAAGTACCAAGAGCCTCAAACCATATTCATTCTCTTTGATGTAGTGGTGCTACTTCTGAATCTACCACAGGAAATATTCTTAATTGGAAACCAAGCTTTATGCTCTCAGATGCTTATGACATAACTTTTTAATAAGGATACTTGTAAACAACTTTAAAAGACTAAATGTAGGGAAATAGAGAGGTATCCATTTAAAATGGAATATTATACAGCCATTAAGATGTTATCTTGATGTGAAACTACATCTTTGAACCAATGTTACGTGAAATGAGATACAAAACTCTATGTACAGTATGATGATTTCAATAATCTAAAAATGTTTTTATCATCAAAATGTTAAGCTATGGCAGTGTTAATGGTAATTATCCCAAAGGAATGGAATTTTAGATATATATTTTTATTTTTAAAACTTGCTGTGTTTCCAGATTTCTTAATTGAACACTATTTTATAATTAAAATACATTAAATATCATTTTAAAAAGATCTACCATTTGTTTGCATCCAATTTACTCAAATACATAGGGTATCAAGATTGAATAAAGAAAAGGTAAGAGTAAAAGGGATAAGGGGGGAAATTAAATAATAATAAAGGAGAGACAAAAAACAGTACAGAAAAAAATGTACAAAGGAATAAAGAATAATGAAGATACAAAAAAAAAAAGAAGAAAGAAACCCTTCTCTCATAACAAAGGAGGTACAATCTAAGGATCTTGCCTCAACCAAAAAAGATTTGAACCTTTCAACCTCAGACACAAAGAGGATGCTTATTCAAACATTTATCATCTTCTGTTAAAGTAAGCTTCAAGACATATCTTTACAGATAGATATTTACAAGTAAAACATATTGATGAGAGAAGGAGATGGTGAAGGTCTATGGATTACATATCACGTGAAGTTCTATACTCAAGCGGAAAAAGTATAAAAGACCTTTCCTATAAAAGGTTTCCCACATATGTTTCCTTCAGTTAAAAATTATTTCTCAAGTCTCAATATCCTCTCATTGATTAACACCATGAGTAATTAGGACAAGCCATAGCCTTTGCATTAAAAGATGCAAAGCCACCCCGGATTCTTTGCACAATCACAAAAAAATTCACGTAAAACCCATCAACAGCCTAACAATGAGAACTTTAACTAACTGTAAGGTGATAACACCATTTTAATGGTCACTAATTAGTAAAAATGCATTTGAAACCAGTCTTCTACTTTTAAATAATATATGTTGACATTACTATGCGTATATGTACACATTCACAATTATACAGAAAAATTAGCTAAAGTCTAAACTCCAGACATGGTCAAGATCATCTAATTAACAATAGCATTAATTGGAACTCTCTAGCTAATGTTCAGTCTTGGGAACTCAAGGTAATTATTCAGTGTCCACTATACATAAGTCACTATGTTAGGTACTATAGTAAAACAGAGACAAACAAGACAGTGTTTGCCTCTAAGGAACTTAAATAGAAAGGAAATGCTTATTAACCTCAGTAAGGTGTCAACATTACAATGATTCATTCATTCAAATACTGAATTATTCATTCATTTCAAACCATTACTGAAGATGTACTGTGTATGGCATTTGTGTTTGGTGTTAATTGAATGATGAAGACAGTGCTCAAATTGGAAGCTGAAAATATAAATCTTAAGGAGTTCACAATATTCACTGTAGGCCCAAACCATATAGATTCATTTAAGGAATACATATTGAGCGTCTTCTATGTGCCAAATACTCTGCTAACTCTAAGGAGGCAGGAGCAAACCAAGAAAACAATGACCTCTTCTCAGGTAGTTCTTTTCTAGAAAGATGAGTAGAAAGAGAATAGCATAGGAGTATATGGGACTACACAGGTGGAGCAAACCCAAATATCTGGAAAAGCTTCCTAGAAGAAGGAATGCTTAAAATAAAAACTGGAGAATAAGCCAGAATTAGAGAACATACAAAAATATGAGATTTGACAGGTAAGAGAAAATGTTTCTGGAAGAGGATGTAATACCTGTGAAGACTCAGAAATGGGAGAGGATAGAGTCAGAGAAATGGAAGAAGGTCAACATGGCTGTAGGTGCATGTGTATGTGTGCATGAGTGTGTGTATGTGTGCGTCTCCATGTGTGTGAGAATTTGTGTGTGTGTGTGTGTGTGTGTGTGTGTGTGTGTGTGTGCCAGGGACAGGGACAGAGGGAGAAAGAGAATTTACTTGCTAGGGATCAGATACTGGTGAAGAAAATATAGGCCGAGGCATGAAGTCCCTTGAAAACCCCATTAAAGTGTTTGGACTATTCTGCAGAGTGAAATCACTGAGGATTTTTAAACTGGAAGGGGTGACAGGTTTAGATCTGTGTGCGAAGTAGAAATGAGGCAAGACTGGAAAAAAGATACCAGTTAGGAAGCTACTGGGGTCATCAAGCTAGGTGAAGAGGATGGTGGCCTAAACCAGCAAAGAACAGTAGAAATGGGTAGAAAAAGATGAGTTTCAGAAATACTTTTAGAATCAACAGAATATGGTGATGGATTGGAGACAGAAAATGAGGAAGTGCTAGGAGTCAAGAATGAAAGCCAAGTTTTTGGCTCAGACATCTGCATGTATGGCAGTGTCCATTTCCCAAGGTGGAGAATACAGAAGGAGGAACGTGTATACTGTTGCTGTTTGTTTTGTTGGAATTAAGGTGGAATCTGTTTTCTTATCATTTTTGAGACAATTTTTGGCATTGTTGATAATAGTTGTTTTTGGTTTATTATCCCAATGGAATAAACAAGGACTATTCTAATTGTGCTTTCCTATCACAGCCCTTCATTGATTGGAGACAAGTATATCCTACCTAAACCTTCTTCCTCCCTTTTCAACTTTCAAACATTTCAAGAATGAGAGAACACATTCAAAACCCTTAGTGTTGTTCCTAGCCCTCAGAACATAATCAATACAAGTTGTTACCATCATTAATTAGCAGCATACTGTAGTATTCCTAACATTATTCTTAGAAGTCCATGCCATTCTCCTTTTCTCTCTACCCCTCTTAAAAATAAGCTTTGGGAGAATGTTGAAAAAAAGAAGTCCTTAAAAATCCCACCACACAAGAAACTAGTTTTTACACTGTCATCTTAATCTTCAAGTACATGCTTATGTTTTACATAATTGAAAACATACATCATACCACACATGTAATTTATTTTGACCATTATAGCAGGTTAATGATTTCACTTTTCTATATAGCCTATATATTATTTTTGTGTCTACTTTATATTCTCCTAAGTGTTTGAACCAGAATTTAAGCATTGCCTGCTTCTTGGAATTACAGTTACCAACCACCCTAATTTCCATTAGTATGAACAATTCTGTAAAGCAATGGTTCTCAAACTTTTTGGCAGCACAGACTAGTGCTATGAGACTCTAATGCTTGATGATCTGAGGTGGAACTGAGGCAGTGATCCTAGCACTTGGGAGTGGCTGCAAATACAGTTGAAACTTTACTCGCTTGCCTGCCACTCACCTTCTGCTGTGTGGTCCAGTTCCTAACAGACCACGGACCAGTACTGGTCAGATTGTTTGTTTTTTTTTTTTCACACTTATATGTCTAAATCTAAATGTTTCCATTTTGCTTTGTGCAGTGCTTAGATATAAACAATATTAATCTTGTGTGTGAGAAACATAAATATTTTTCTGTGTTTTATTTTTATATTTTCCATACAGTTTAGCTTTTATTCATTTAAAGAACTAAATCTTTTCTTTCTTAAGTCTAGTTACTTCAAAACTTATAAAGTTTTCACTTTTATATTTACTTATAATCTCTATATATGATTTTTTCATACAATATAAGTTGTGGACCGATTTTTCCCCCAAATTTAGATGCAGATTAATGGTATTGGGATGCCTATCTCCTCTCTCCTTATTTTATAGCCTTACAAAATACTAATTCTTCCTTTCTATTAAACTATAAATCAATCATATATTCTTGGAATTTCTTCTAACTTTTACTTATCTACATGAATGTGTGTGCTAATACAATATCCCCCTTTAATTTTTTCTGTTTGCTTGTTTTAACTTCTTATAGGATAGTTCCCTACCACCAAAATATTGCCTCTGGTTCTCAAAATAGTATTTTACATTCTTACCTGTTTCATTTTCCATATATATAATAATCTTGCTAAATTTAATAAAGTCAATTAAAATGCCTTTTTCATTATACTTAAGTGTATAAATTAATAGAGAAATTTTATATCTTTATAGTCTTTAGTCATTCCAACTGAAATAGTATTTTCTTTCCATTCATTCTAGTCTTTTTCTAAAGGTCTCAAAGTGATATAGATTTATTTATGTGGATTATATACATCCCCTATTGAGGTGATTCAAATATCTTATACTTTATTACTGTTATGAATGTGATCATGTTAATAGTTTAATTTTGGTAAAATACACATAACATAAAAATATACCGTTTAACCATTTCATTGTATTTTTTACTAAATCTAAAATTAAAATTTTAATATTTAATTTAGGTATACAATCAGCAAATGACTTTCTTTATCCTCCAGACTCTCAAAATTCCAACTTTTAATTGGTGAATAAGACAAAACCACACATGTGACTCCAGTCTCTTTGATTTCTAGTCCAGGGTTTTATTATCTTTAGAAATATTTTTCAAGTTTTTCTTGGTTGCATCAATCAATCCCCATAATCAGATAATAGAAGCAGAGAGAAGTGGACCTATCTATCACACTGCAGATGCATATTTCATGTTGTTGGCGTGCTCTGTCAGGTTTATAAATGGCTACTTCCAAGCAATGACACCTTCAATTAGCAGACTCAGTTGTCCAGGGAACTCAAAATATTGAGGATCCTTGTCACTGCCTGTAAGTGGTATCTAGAGTCAGCTTTGTTTTCCTAAATCTAGGGCTTAAAAGTACTTAAAGTAAACATCCCCTGCTGGGCCATAACTTACCCTAAACTCTAGCTAACTTGGCATCATGCTAACCATTTCCCCTAGGAATTGAATACAATATACTATTTATGAATCCCAAAGTTTAGCAACAATTTTTGTTCCAAAACAGGCTCATCATATGCAACTACAGTGATTCCAAAGTTCCGCCTAAAATATCAAGTAGCTGCATCCTAATTATCACCTCATAAGACTCCTTGGATAATGTCAGTGGGCCACATAAAATGTCACTTCCCTACAACATTTTGAACCTTGATCTCATCTATGGCCGTACCACTCGAAATTTGACCAAGTTCCAAAATTTAGAATCGTGGTGGTCAGTTTACCACTCCCTTTTCATCACTGCCTATTACACAGGTAGTCAAAGCAGGCTTCAAGACTGAATCAGCCTGATATATCAGTGGTCCCCAATCTTTATGGCACCAGGGACCAGTGCTTCTATGAGAGTCTAATGCATGATGATCTGAGGTGAACCTGTAGTGGTGATGCTAATGCTGGCTGAAAATACAGATGAAGCTTCACTCGCCTGCACTCATCTCCTGCTGTGCAGCCTGGTTCCTAACAGGCCATGAACTGGTACTGGTCTGTGTCCCAGGAGTTGGGGACCACTGTGATATTTAATGTAAATAACCAGTAATCACTGTGAATCACTTTCTCCTGTACCCTGGAATGCAAAACTAAAGCTACTTAGATATATACTTCAAAGGAATCAAACAAACATTTTACTTAATATACTATTAAATAACTTTGTATACACAGATTTTATCATTGATATATCAACAACAAAAAAAAGAATTCTTGCATGCATATACTTTAATTCAAAAATTTACCTTGAAATAATAATAAATCATTTTAATAACAGGAGAAATTTAGCCCTGGTTTTTATAACACACATATGGTTAACTCTCTCTACGGAGTAAGAATACTTGTATCTTAGCTTCCATATAAGAGGTATACCTTACATTATGTAGCAAGTTATAACATAAACATTTTCACCTATATTATATCATTTAACATAACAACCTTGTTTGATATTCAGGGCTGATAAGAATAGAACAAAGAAAACAAGGCTTGAGCAAGTTGAGTGTGCTGCTGAAAATCATGCAGATATATCACTGCAAGTAGTAGAACCCAGGTGTTCTGGCTACTCTTTGTTTAGTGTTCTTTTCTACATCATGTAACAGCCTTTAAAAAAAATCTAGTTATGTGAATGGGAATGAACTTCCATTTATATAACAAAATTAGCATAATTTTCAATAAATGTGTGAAACACACTTAAGATTTCTCGGTTTGGTACTCTTAAAAGATGAGTTTAGTGTATGGCAATTTAACATACGCTGCAGGAAAATTTTAGAAATCTATTTATGGATTTTAAATGTTTCTTTGAAATATAGACAGTATCTCTAGAAATAGTATTTTGGAACTTTCACTACTATAAAAATATTTTAACTTCTTGTTAAAGTAATTGCAATTTCTGAACATTTTTAGAAATTGGTAAATATTATTCTTCAGTGTATTTTTTAATTTTCCTATAAAAATAAAAATAATACACACCTGAGGATGATAAACAAACTTTTAGAAGTTTCAACAAGTACTATGACATATCTTTCACTTTACTAGTTACATTGAAAACTCAAGTGTAGAGGCCATGTCTTTTGTTTCTTAAAGCTATCCCTTCAACACCACATACCAGGGATATTCAAGAAATACTTGTTGAAAGGGGGAATGAACAGGTACAAGCAGATTTGAATTATTAGAAAGCTTGGTAGGTTTTCTTCTCCCTATGTCTGAACCAGTTTTTTTTTTTTTTTTATCAGGGCAAATAAATATTCAATTCTTCTGAAGAATACAAATCTAATGCATTAGGACCTATGCTACTGAAAAACACAAACTTTAAAAACAATGTCACTCCAATAAGAAAGTACCACAGAAAGAAAAAAATAAGCTTGGATTCTATTTTTAAATCTTCTGCTAACTCATTTAGCAGCCATACAACTTATTTAACTTTATGAGAACTGGAACATCTGAAAGCAGCTAATAAGATACCTTTTATCACCCAGAGGACCAAAGCATATAGTTACCTAGAACCTAGAATAGACACATTTATATCTGTTGTTGGATGACAATTATGTAGTAAACACTCCAATTATGATTATTGGTGTCAATAAGTCAGGCATCCAATTATGGCTGGTCTGTGTATTAAATGACATGAAGAATCTGGAATCACAGTAGCTCCTTATAAATATCTTTCGTGTTTTACTTTATTCACCCCTTCTATGACATACACACACATATACGCACGTGTGCATGGAATGAATTTATTTTTCTTAAGTATTTGTTTTCCCACATTCTGTTCCTAAAGTAGCCACTGACATTTGGCTGGCTGCCATATCTCCATCCCCAAACTTCAGTTACAGACAATTGAACTAAAGTGTTTTTCAGAGCTTCATTCAAAATATTATCTAGATTCACTAAAATGAATCTTCTGCAAGGTTCTAAAACTGCCATATTTTATTATTCCCATGATATTCTAGAGCTTACAATGTTTAAACAATTTAAATTATTTGCTTTATCTATTCTCCATCTCAGTTCTCTTCAGATATTTTTAAAACATTAGACTCTAACTTGCCCACATTGAAAGATGTTCTTCCTGCTACCTTTGCTTATCTAATCCTTATTCATTATTCAAGATTCAGCTTAAATATCAACTCCTCAGAGATGCCTTCCCTGTACTCCCAAACTAGGCTTCTCTAATCTCCTAGATGTCTCCTTTAAGCATGTAGAATAATCAAAATGAATGTTGATTTTTTACCTGTCTCCCCTGTCTTCATGTGCATAAGGCTGATGCTATTCTTATTTACTGCTGCATCTGCTTGTACAATAGTCGACAGAAAAATTTATGTTTAATAAATAAATATACAACAAAACATTCTTTTTTTCATAAGTGTGTATCATATTTATCTAGAAACCAGAAGGCTATGTAACCCTTGTTCTCATAAACTACATGATAAAATAAATTCTGATTCGAAAAGTTAGGAATATGTTAGATTTTAATTTCAAAACTAGAACCTCAGCACTCAGTTTTAATTTGGATAAAATATGTTTAATTACACTACAGTTTTGCTAATTGATTAAATAAAAACTGTCATACTCTACCATTACAGAGAAAACCTAAGGAGAAGATATAAAGTTCTAATTACCTCAGAAAGATATTCGACACAACAGAAGGATGGACTAATCATAACATATAAAATAAAAAATTAAGAAATTTAAATTGTAGCACATAGTAAATTAGAGTAATAATTTTAAAGTTAAGAAGGAAGCCTAGACTTACAGAAAAGATAGCTGCTATAAAATATTCACTCAGTGACACTTTTGTCAATTTAGATGCATCTGAGATGTACCTAAAAACCAAAGATTATGCTTTAAGCCTGCTACTTGGTTGTTAAGTGTCTTGGTTATTTTGTTTTTCAATTAATAGCATTTCATTTCATAGTACATTCATACAAAACCCAAAATAGAACAAGCCCAGCTAGCAAGGAAAATAAGGTTTGATTTTTTCTTTTTACCCTGCATGTGACTACTTTGTACATTTTCATTCATTTCCTTTAACTTCCAAAAAGATAAATGAATCCATCTGTATTTTTCTTAGATTAAATATAAACTTTTATACAATATTATTAGACTCTCCCTCTGTGATGTAAAGGAAATATCTGGTACCAGTATGAAGACTTACCTTTGGATTAAAACAAATAAGAACACAGGGGGAAATAGAATTTCACCAATACTGTAATATCTACTATTTTCATATATCATATAAGGTGACACCAGCAATGTATTAGTGCTGGTATAGTATGATACAAACCAAAACTACTCACAATAATTTTAAAAGCACAATTTTTCAATTTCAAAACTAAATCTAGAGCTAGTATATAGATCTTCTTTACTTAGTTTTTATGCAAGCACTAAACATTTAAATCTAGTAGTATATGCACAATATCACATGAAACAAAGCAGCCTTCAAAAAGTAAAATCAATAAAATGCTATAGTCTTCAAGTGCAATTAACCCATTTTAGAAGCTATAACTAATAACAGATATATTAAACAGTAAATGTTTTAGGAGAGATGCAGAAATATTATGCTCATAATGCTTTCAGTTCTAAGGTCACTTCTGAAAAGTAGTCCTAAAATAGGGAACAATAAGATACAGTAGTGAATCTACTTAGCAATACAGGTATCTTTGAATTGAATGTGTTTGAATATATTAATGTGAAATGGGAAGGAAGAAAACCGTCATTTAACAATTTCGAGAAGAATATTTCTTAAAACAACGTTTTGGTAAATTGGTAAATTTGATTGATTTGACCAACCAGGCACTTGAATGAGCTTGGGGACACAGAAACCATTTCCTAATGGTCTTTGTAGTGTTCAGTGTCTAGCACACTGTAAGAATTCATAAGGCATCTGGCTGAATTGGAATTAAATAAAAGAGAAACCTGATGTCTATTTTATTTCAACCTGTTAAACTGAAGAGAAATTAAAATCACTTAATTGTTAGGTCTGCTGGGGAAGGGCCAGCCAGATGCCTGCCTGGAGACTCCCCAGCTTGATACCAGGAATCCAGACTTGAATAGGGCCCACCCTAAAGCCCTGTCACTACCCTAATCCAGAGGCTCAATTAGCATTCGATTAATGATTAATGTTACCACCCTATACCACTACCCCCCACATAACCCATAAAAGCCACACCCTCCCATCCCGGGGCTCGACTTCTCTGTCCCCTCTCCTCTCTGGAACAGAGAACCACCCCCGCCAGGAGCACTCTCCCAATAAACACTTGCTTTTAAAACTTCTGTCAGTGTGTCACACGTTTACCTTATATTTGGTGCCGAAACCGGGGAGGAGATTGTGTTCCTCAGCCTCCTGGCCTTGAGGGGCCTCTCCTCCCTCTTCCAGGACCTTCGCTGCACACCTCCTACTGTTGGATAGGGTAAGTTCCTTTTCGGTCTCTCCACCCTCTCCAGGCCTGGCCCTCCGGGACCCCTGTCCGCAATCGCAGCCGCGTCAGGGGCGACCCTCTTTCACAGTTGACTTCCGGCCTGGTAAAGTTACGATAGACGTCTCTAACTTGCTACTGTCCTTCCGTTGGGTTAAATCAGAGTCTCGGGGACACCTGATCTCTGGTTTCACCTGTCCGGGTCGCTGAGATCATGGGAACTTCTAATTCGGAACCAGACCCCAAAAACTCTGCTTGGGTGTCTCTTATCAAATTTTAGCCGTCTAGGCCTCAATCAGGATCTGAGATGTAAAAGACTGACCATTTACTCTACCGTCACCTGGTCTAGATATCCACTAGCTAAGTGGCCTGCTGAAGGTACTTTTAACTTCAAAACCCTGACAGATCTAGGACGGGAAAGTTGGCTGAAATCCCATATGTGCAAGCCTTTATTAGGAGAGCAAACCTTGAGATCTACGCTTCCATCCCTCCCTCCTCTAGTCCCTCAGCTCTTCCTCTGCCACCAGTCCTGCCGGACTCCACTACTCACCTGATATACCCTTCTCTTCCTCCTTCCCCTCTACCTGCTCCATCCCCTATCTCAGCCCTTACTGCTCTCCTTCTGTCCCTGCCACTCAATCTGATCTCCTCTGCCCTCTTCGAGAGGTTGCTGGGGCTGAAGATGTCATCCAAATCCACATTCCTTACTCTTTACAGGATCTCTCTCAAATAGAAAACTGGTTAGGGTCTTTTTCTTCTAACCCCACTAATTACATCAAAGAATTTTGCTATCTCACTCAGGCCTATGATCTAACCTGGCACGACGTTTTTGTCATCCAGGCCTCTACCCTCACACCTAAAGGGAAAGATCGCATCCTCAATGCAGCCAGGGCCTATGCTGACCAAACTCACCTCACGGACGCCACCATGCCCATTGGACCTCAGGCCTTCCCGGGAGCTGACCCAGGATGGGAATACCAAGCTGGGCAAGCTGGCCATCGGCCATGTGACTTAATGCTACAATGTATCCTCAATGGCATGCAAACTGTCTCCAACAAGGTAGTTAACTTTGATAAACTTCAGGGAGTAAACCAGGCAGCCGACAAAAATCCAGCTCTCTTCCTTAATCGTCTCACCGAGGCTCTTACTCAACATACCCGCCTAGATCCAACCTCCCTAGTGGGTGCAATGGTACTAGCCACCCACTTTATTACCCAATTGGCCCCAGATATCAGAAAGAAGTTAAAGAAAGCTGAGGATGGCCCTCAAACCCCTATACAGGAATTGGTGAAAATGGCCTTTAAAGTTTTCAATGGCCGAGAGGAGATGGCTGAAACTAGCCACCAGGCTCTTCTCCACCAGCAGGGAGCACCCCAAACCCAGGCCTTGGTAGCTGCCTTGACGCCGGTGGGCCCCAGGGGCCGAGGAGCTAGGGTCAACCCCAAATCAGCCCCCCCTGGGGCATGGTTGAAATGTGGCCATGAAGCCCTGCCCGATCTGCAGGCAGACGGGCCACTGGAAATCTGATTGCCCAATGACCGGATCATCGTCAGCGCCTCCACGCGGGGGATCATCCAGTCAGACAACACCATCACTGGAACTTCTCGGGTTAGCGGATGACTGGTGAGGCCCAGACTCCGGGACTCCACTCACTCTCACCGAGCCCAGGGTAACACTCCAGGTAGCGGGCAAGTCCATCTCCCTCCTGGTGGACACGGGCTACCTTCTCTGTTTTGCCATCTCTCTCGGGTCCTACAGTTTCCTCACCTATTTTGGTTATGGAGATTGACGGCACAGCCTCATGCCCGCCTAAAACCCTCCCTCTCTCATTTTCTCTGAAACCTGTTATTACCAGACTTCTTGGCCAGGGGATCCTCATTCATACTAGTTCACCCTGTAATACTCCAATCCTACCTGTCCTTTGGCCCTATGGAGCCACCAGTTGGTCCGAGACCTCCACTTTATTAATGAGGCAGTTGTCCCACTCTACCCAGTAGTCCCCAATTCATATACTCACCCCCATTCCCCCTTCTACGATTCACTTAACAGTATTAGATCTAAAGGATGCGTTCTTTACCATCCCTCTCCACCCTGACTCGTACTTTTTCTTTGCCTTTATCTGGGAAGACCCAGACACCCATGCCTCTGGACAGTTAACCTGGACAGTCCTCCCTCAAGGGTTTAGGAATAGCCCACATCTGTTTGGCTCAGTCTTTAGCCACTGACCTGACTAACTATCCCCTGTAACCGAGCACAGTCCTACAATATGTAGACGATCTGCTCCTTTGTAGCCCTTCATTTAAACAGTCTCAACAGGGCACAGCAATCCTCCTAAACATCCTAGGGTCTAAAGGATATCAGGTTTCACCTTCTAAGGCTCAGCTCTGTACCTCCTCTGTCACCTACCTTGGAGTAGCCTTAACTCCTACCACCAAATCTCTTACAACTGACAGAATCCAGCTCCTAAGAGATTTATAACCCTCTCAAGATGCTGAACAAATTCTCTCATTCTTGGGTCTTACAGGGTTTTTCCGACATTGGGTCCTTAACTTTGCCCTATTAGCTAAGCCACAGTATCAGGCAGCCAAAGAAACTTCTACAGGCCCTCTTACTGCTCCTGCTCTTGTTAAACAATATTTTTCTAAGCTCCAAGAAGCCCTGGCCTCGGTACCCTCTCTCACCCTACCTAACCCCACTCGACCTTACACTTATTCACTGATGAACATTTAGGCATAGCCACGGCCTACTGGCTCAACCACTAGATCCCAAATATCAAGCAGTGGCTTATCTCTCTAAACAGCTAGATACCACCATAAAGGGATGGCAGCCATGCCTCCGAGCCCTAGCAGCAGCCACTGAACTAACTAAAGAGGCCATTAAAATCACCTTAGCCCGGCCTTTGACTTTCTTCTCATCGCATCGCCTCACTGACCTCCTCAGTCATCAGTCTCTTGCACTTCTAGGCCCTTCAAGGCACAGCTTTTCCACTTACTCTTCATTGAAAACCCTCACATTGTTCTGTCACCCTCCCCTCCTCTAAACCCGGATACTTTCCTTCGTCTCCCTTCCACACAGGGGTCCCCATCTCTTTCTTGTCCCCAACTCATAGAAGATCTTTCTGCTCCCCCACTCAACCTCACAGACATGCCGATCCAAAATGCTGAGTGCACCTTCTTTGTTGACGGTAGCTCCATTGTCAGACTCGATGGCCAGCAATGGGTGGCCTATGCTGTTGTCACTCTGACAGACATTGTAGAGGCTCAGAACCTCCCCTTAGTGACTACATCTCAAAAGGCTGAACTCATAGCCCTAACTAAAGCCCTCCATCTCTCTAAGGGCATGATTGTTAACATCTACATGGATTCTAAATACACCTTTCTTATAGCTCACACCCATTCAGTTATATAGCAGGAGCACAGCTTCCTCACCACCAAGGGCATGCCTATCATTAATGGCCCTCTTATCCACAAACTCATTGAAGCCATACAGCTTCCCAAATAGGTAGCCGCCACTCACTGCAAGGGACACCAGTCCCTTAACAATCCTGTAGCTCGTGGCAATGCTCATGCAGATGCTATCGCATGCAGTCTCACTGCCCGGCCACCGCCGGCCCCTGTTCTTTTCCTCACTACCCCTAATAAACCTTACTCTCTACCCAAACAGACAGAACTTCTTTCCAGGGGAGGATCCCACACGCCTAAGGGGTGGATCTTCCTCAATGAACGACTAGCACTTCCTCAACACCAGTCTGCTGCTGTCATCGTCAACGAGGTCCATCAAACCCTCCATATTGGGCCCAAAGCTTTATACTGCCTTTTAGAACTCCTCTCTCTAATCTATAATTCAACAGGTCCATGTTGAGTGTTCTACCTGTTCCAAAACATCTTCTCAAGGTGCCATCCAATCCCGTGCTGCTACCCACCAGCTCCATGGCCACCAGCCTGGCGAAGATTGACAAATTGACTTTACCCATATGCCCAGACACTGGTCCTTTCAGTTTATTCTGACCCTTGTTGACACCTTTACAGGATGGATAGAAGCCTACCCCACTGCTAATGAAATAGCTGACGTGGTTGCCTCTACTTTACTAGAACACATCATCCCAAGGTTTGGCCTCCCCAGGACCATTCACTCTGACAAAAGTCCTGCCTTTTGTCTCCAAGGTAGTACAACTTGTCTCTGAAGCTCTGCACATCACCTGGAAGTTCCATATCCCATACTGCCCCCAGTCTTGGGTAAGATTGAGCGAGCCAATGGGCTCCTCAAGGATCAGCTCACTGAACTCTTCCTAGAGGCTCCTGTATCGTGGCCTACTCTCTTGCCTCTGGCTCTTACCCGCCTCCAGGCTTCACCTCGAACCCCTTCTGGTCTCAGCCCCTTTGAACTCCTTTACAGGAGACCCTTTCTCTTCACTCATGACTTACCCATAATTCCCCCTCCACTGATCTCTTATCTACCTTATCTCTCTCTCCTTGGAGTTTACTCAGACAGCATGTGCAGACTCATGCCTCCCAGCCCCTGCAACAGATCCAGCTACCAGACCAGCTTCCTTGAATAGTGATGCACTATCTCCAGTGGACCAGGTCCTTCTCAAGGAGCTACAGCCTCGGTCACTAGAACCTTGGTGGTCAGGCCCACACACCATCATACTGACCACACCGACAGCTGCCAAACTCCTGGGTCACCAGTGCTTGTACCACCTCACTCGCCTGAAGTGTGCTCTCCCGCACGATGCATGGTCTGTTGAACTCCTGGGGCCCACCAGGGTTTTTCTCCACCACTAGCCTTCTGTCTCTCATTCTTCTCTTAACCCTTTACCTACCTCCAAGTGACCTGGCCATTGCCCCTACACAATTGCAGGCCACTCCTCTCTTTCATTGGCATTTTTTTCTCAATGAAACCTACCAAGACCAAAACTCCCAATGGGTTTCACAACTCCTCCCAAACAACTAATGCCTGGGCACCTAAGGAGTTTTCTTCTGGTGTAACGGGAACTGTTACACAAATCCTAACATCCCCCCACTCATCTGATCTTTGTCTCCCTGTAACTTTAGTACCCCAGCTCACCTTATATAGTCAGGTGGAATTCCGCATCCTCTACAACCTTCCTCCCAGCACCGGCCATCCTCACCAAGCTATATTCCTCCCCCTAGTAGTTGGAGTTTCCCTAGCATCTTCACTGGTCACCACCAGCCTGGGAGGTTCTATCACTGTCACTAGAGACCTGGCAGAAAAGCTCCAACTTGCACTTGAGGTCTCAGCTCAATTCCTAGCTTCACTCCAATGCCAAATCACCTCCCATAGCTCAGGTAGCCTTATGAAATTGGAGAGCCCTAGACCTTTTGACAGTGGATAAAGGGGGTACCTGTCTCTTCCTTGGAGAAGAATGTTGCTACTATATCAATGAATCAGGCTTTGTTGAAACTAATGTAAATACCCTTTCTAAACTCAGTGACCTCCACCAGTCCCACCCAGAGGACAAGGCACTCTCATGGTGGAGGTCCAACCTCATTACCGTAATTGCACCAATTCTAGGGGCCTATCCTTCTCTGTCTACTACTAAAAATAGCCCCATGTGTACTCCATTTCATTCCGGAACACATCCATGATGTCTCCTGGATCACGGTCAACCAGCTACTTTTACATCCAAATGCTCACCTCCCCACCAAAGTCCCGGCTTCAGACTCCCAACCTCTTCGCCCCTGGTCAGCAAGAAGTACCCAGATTTGACTCTGCACCCCTATACCAAAGAGGTCTGGATGTTAGGTCGGTGGGGGAAGGGCCAGCCAGATGCCTGCCTGGAGACTCCCCAGCTTGATACTAGGAATCCAGGCCTGAATAGGGCCCACCCTAAAGCCCTGTCACTACCCTAATCCGGAGGCTCAATTAGCATTCGATTAATGATTAACGTTCCCCATCCTATACCCCTACCCCCACATAACCCATAAAAGCCACTCCCTCCCACCCCAGGGTGCGACTTCTCTGGCCCCTCTCCTCTGACCAGAGAACCTCGACCAGGAGAGGTCTCCCAATAAATGCTTGCTTTTAAAACTTCTCTCAGCGTGTCATGTGTTTACCTTACATTATTAAATAACACTAAATACATAATTAGAAAAATATTTGCACTATTGATTCATTCAGCCAGAAGATTATGAAGTTTCTAATGCAAATTATAATACTCAAGACATGCATATTTTATCATTGCTTGCTTTTTTAAATATGTGAAATGAGAAACCAGACTAAGTGAATATGAAATCATTTGGATAAATTTATACATTTCCTTTAGTTCAAAGTTTAACTGTGCTTGATATTGCAGGTTTCATAATTAAGAGTGCTTAGATAAAAATATATAAAGTACAGTACTACTATGGAGATCCAAAGAAACACACTGCTTGAAGTTCTTTTCAAACTCAACTATAAATAGTACTTTTGCTTTAATTTATACTTTATATAAGGTGGAATGAGACCAAAATTGAAATAGAAAATATATTCTTGCCTTATTCAAATCCATGTCAAGAACTTTATTGAAGAAAATTCACCCCAAATAATGCATAGTTGGAAATGCAAAGTTTCCCTGCTTCCCTACATGGAATATTTGTTAATCAAGTTTAACAGAGACAGAAATGAGAAATTCTTAATCATCTCATTAAAGAAATGGATAACACATCCTTATCTTTTGAACCTGGAAATGGTGCCTCATCAATAAATTGACTTTCTACATACTTAAAAAGAAAACCCACCAAGATGATAATGTTCTTTAATTTATTGATAGCTTATTTTTTTTACTAGCACTTAGCTTTGGTTTTGGCTAGTAGAATTAATATTATTTTAATTAACCTAGTGTCTATCTGAAAAGCAATCTTTGTATATTTGCAAAGGGTTTTAATATCTAAGTATCTCTGAAGAGACAAGTCATCAACTAACTAGTAAATAATATACCACTTATAAACAAGGACAAGCAAAGTTAGACAGTTATCATTTTAATTTGGAAGAAAAATTGCAATGCTACCTTAAGATATTTACAGCACTTTCTAACTTAAAAATATGGAAAAAAATGAGAAATTTATGACAAGAAGAGAAAAATATTTTTATAAGAAGTTTTTGCCACTAAAAATGTTTAATGATTAACTGCCTCCAGGATAAGTGGGACCAGCCTATATGTAAAACCAGATTAATGATGGGCTAAGAAGAAATCTGTTTTCCTTACTGAAGTGTTTTTAAATCTTCAAATATTATTTTATATATTTCATAACCACAACTGAATATAAGGATAATGTTAAAGCATGTTAGCTTTTAGGAGTTCTGGCTTGTGTAATTAATGGTGTGTTCAGTTTTTTCAATGAATGGGGGTTTCAGAGAAGATAAGTATATTGATGTGAAATAGCACTTCCTCTGCAATCTGCTAAATATCCCTAAAAAATTTGTGTGTCAACATAAATTTCCTAGACTCATTTGGGTTTACTGTTATTCACAAACCCATATGAAACTGAGCTATTACCACATACTATGGTGGGTTAAGAAGTTTGATTGCCAAAAACAATTTAGTGTTTAGAGCTTCAGAGTTTATATATAAATCAATGACAATTTTATAATTTACACCAAAAAGATGGGATTTATTTATGTTATCTTCTTTTGGCAGAAGCTGAACCAAAAACTTCATTTTTCTGAAAATAAAAAAAAAAATGAAATAAATGACTTAGTGAAAAATATTAACATCATTTAAAAGGTGTGACAGTTACTATTACCTTTAAATTGTGCATTTAAGCAAGGGTGTTTAATGAAAAATAAGCCACTTAACCTATGTAAAGCTTATGCATAACTGAAAAGGATCTTATTGATGTCATTTTAAATGGTTACAATATGTTTTCATATAGTGTGTGTAGTCGAAAATTATATATGTGGATTTTGGGTGCCTATTGATAGAGAAGTTTTGAAATTCACCTCTTTACTACTTATGAAATAGTTGCTAATAATATTAATGGAATAACAAAAAGTACAAAAAGAATATTGAAATTAGTTATTGGTATATTTGGGGGGAGTATGAGAAACTTATGTTTAAATGTTATTCCACTGCCTATTTACTTTGTCAGTTAAGCAAGTAATTTAACCTCTTCAAGCCTCAATTTGTAGACCTCCGGTTACCTACCTCATGGAACAATGTGAAGATTTCAAAAATTATGCCACTCAACTAATGCTAGTTTTTTACACCTTTCCAAAATACTTCTGAGGCCCCTTCTTATTGACATATAATTGACATGCTAATTACTAAAAGCTTTTATACATTCAGTGAAACAGGTTTCCTAAGGCCCTCTAGTGGGCAATGCTGATGGCCTACTCCCAAACATATTTTTTCAAAGAAAAATTCTAAAATTTGGACTTTTTACTAATTTAGAAGAGCCTTTCCTTCTACAGTTATGTTTTACTAACTTGCATTTTACCCAAATACATAGCCAATAATAACCTTTCCAAAGTTTAGTATACATCAACATAGGCAAATAGAACATAAGAAACATGATTAAACTAGTATATTGGGGAAGTAAGGGTTATAAGATAGAAATGCCAGCACCATAATACTTATCATGCTTAATTCAGTTGACGTAGTTAGCCAAGACTGTGCTTTCTTACCTCCACCAAAGTTTATTTCTTTATCCTGAGTCTGTATTTTCAAATTTAAGAAGGCATTCTTTAGTCATACCTTTATTCAGATCCAACCTCTGTGTTTACTAGGTGAGTGACTTGGATAACCAGTTGGCTTCACTTAGCTTCAACTTCCTCATCTTTAAAATGGAGAAACTCTACCAATGCACAGGGTTATTGCCAATACTAAATGAAATTATGTGTATAAAGCACCTAGTAGGCATTTAATACATGTCAGTTTCCTCCCTATATATAACTTCTAGGCCAGGATTCTCAAAAGAATTCCAATGGGTTTTAAAAGCTATAAGCAACATATAATTTCACAAATACTATATAACTACTATATTCTACTCTGATGCTGGGGTTGCAGATATAAATCATTCATACCTAGCATAGGGCCTGACACAGCTAGATGCTCAATAAATATCTGTTGTTTGTTTCCAGCTCATGGAGTTTATATCAAACAAGCGAGAGACATAAAACTACCATACAATAAGAAAAACAAGAAACCTGTGAATGAAAAAGATTTATTAGAATACAAAAACAGAGTAATTCCAATGGAAGAAAGAGACAGCATGGGAAATAGTAATGATGATTGACCTTTAGAGTGGCTTGAGGGAGGCGGGCATACTGTGAATGAGGAACATCGTGAACAGAGGCAGGAAAGTATGTAGTGTGCTGGGAAATAATGAATAACAGAGTTAGACAGAGATAGAGTATTGGATATTCAGATTTGCAAGATAGTGGGGAGAAGGGAGGAAGAGAATGACAGGTAGTGCAGGTAGAAGGCCAGGCTACTAAGGACACTGCACATGACACTATACTAGAACATGTCTAGACAACAATGAACAATATGATCAGATTTATTTTTAGAATAATAACTCTGGAGGCAATTTCAAGAGGTAAGGGTTACTATCTGGAAAGCTCTTGTTAAAGTCCTGGGCTAAAAATATGGAAGTGAGAAGGGAATGGAAAAAAAATGCATTTTTTTTCCAGAGACATTTCATAGGTGAGAGTTTGAAATACAGATCAATGGAACACAGTGAGCCAGCTTCATTCCCTTCCTGATATCTTTCTCTGCCCTCCTTTCCTCCATTCTAAATTTCTTGATTCCCACTCACATGATGGACCTTAGATTATCTTACTTGGTAAGAGGGTACTGCAAGCATGAAGGTGAAGGGAAGAGGACCTTATATATCCTTAGAAGTTACCAAAGAACCATGCAAAGATGCAACATAATCTGTTTTCTTGTGATAAAGAAGAAAGCATGGAAAGTACAAGTCCATCTACACACATAGGTCAATCCCTACCAGACAGCATGCAAAGCAGGGGAAAGAATGAAGAACATGAGATTGTGCAAAGGATAATTGATGGTTAAACATAGCTCTGGAGTCTGATCCCTAGATATGACCCCTAGCCTCACCAGTCAGTGACCAAGCCATTTAAACTCCCTGAGCTTCAAGTTCTTTAGTTTAAAATGAGAGATAACAGAAGCCATCTCATTTAGTTGTTATAAAAATTATATGAGATTATTCGGACAAAGGGCTTAGAAGATCACTGGGCATATAATCAGTAACTGTTATCTGGTGGTAATAATGTAGTAAAAATACACCTTCAAAAGGGGTAAAAAGATATTACCAAATAGTAATGGAGAAGAGATGTTGTTGTTGTTGTTGTTGTTGTTGTTGTTGTTGTTGTTGTTGTTTCCAACACGGATAATATATCAGTAATTTATTTTCAAAATGGAGAGTAATTATTTCTGATTCATTGAGCCTACAATATGGTGTGACTTAAATGACAGGTAGAGAGTCAGAGAATAGAGACAATGGATATTGAATAAGAAAAATAGCATCACCAGAACCATCATTAATAGCATGTAATATCTCCATTCTATTACATATCTAGATGACTGGAGAAGGAAACTGATTTATAAGAACAACAACAACAAAATAAATAAACGGATGTGGGGAAAGATAATGACAGAATAGAAAAAAAAAAATCTGAGATTGCCAACTTTATTGCAGAATATAGGCCCTGAAATGAATCTAGCTGGGCTTCATTTCCTAATGGGTCAAATGAGAAGTCAACTAAGATCAGTGTTTCTCAGCTAGTGAAGGTAAGCTCCCCTAGCTCAGGTGAGGGTACACATCGGGATCATGAAGAATGCATTGCTCTCCCCAAAAACTACAGAGGACAGCTCTTCTAACCTAGATTTTCTGAAAATGCCTTATCAGGGAGGTATGTACTGCTTGGTGAGCCATTAGCACTCGTCTAGTGTGCCACATCATCAGGGACATAATGAAAAAGAAATCAAGACTAGATATTCACTGTCCAACATGGTGGTAGCCACTAGTCTCTGTGGCAACCTATCCATTATTCTAAATGTGGCTAGCTAGAATTGAGGTGTGCTGTACATGTAAAATACACACCTGATTTTGAACGATTAGTACCTCAAAATGTAATATATCTCAATAATTTTTACTAATGACACATTTAAATAAAATATGTTATTAAAATTTATTTCACCATTTTATTTTTACTTTTTAAATGTGGCTAGAACATTTAAAATTACATATGTCTCACATTGTATTTCATCTAGACAGCTTTGTCTAGATAAAATTTTTACATATCTTCTGGTGCAATAATTCTATGCTATCGTGACTCCACTGCTGGAAGGCTAAAATAAAGTATAATTAGTTCTTGCATCTTTTCGAAGAATAATACAAAAATGTTTTAAAAATTTCAAATACACTAAATACCAAACCGACACTAAAACCTGCCAAATACGAAAGAACATTATAAGCACCAATGTTAATTTTTAAATATGAAATTGAAGTTTATTACTAAAATGCATTTGCACAGTGACAGTAGAAAAAAAAGTTTATGTTTAAGGGAAAATATTCTTTATTTCAATTAAACTCTTAAAGTAATGTTTAACACAATTTGAAAAAAATTAGGTATTTAATTGTTTTAGCAATTAAATTGTTTTAGAAGCCGCTCATTGGTATAGGAAAAAAAATTGTTTCTTTAAAGTAAAAATGTCAATGTACCATTTTTCTAGAAAGTAATTAAACCAGAGCTACCAATTGAACACAGATATTTCTCTATAACATTTTATTTCCTGAATAAAGGCAGGACATTTGAGTTATAAGAGGTAAGAGCATTCAACTCTATTATAAATGATGACTGAGAGATGAGCAATATTGAGAAACAGATATATGTACTGGGAGGAGCAGTGTAAAGATTTAAGAAAATGACACATAAATTTCTCTGACCATGAAAATCTTCAGTTTGAGAGTCTGACCAACTTGGTTCAAATCTATTTTGCATGACTCCAAATTCCATGTTCTTAAGCATTTCATATATCTCCATATGTGTATATTATTATGACTATGGATTTGTATACATACACATACACGCACTCTTTACCCCTTGGCCAAACTATTCGAATGAATAAATAACAACCACTTCCTTACAAAATGCTCCTGAGCACATATTTGCCAAAATGTATTTATCTATATCATTTTACCCTGCTAACATTTTTTCCTTATAAATTCCTTCCTTACAATTTCTCTAAAATACTTAGCCTATATATCTAGAAAAATCTGATACTATATAGAATGTACATGCAGTATGGATTTAGTTTTTTCTCCCCACAAATAAACAAATGAGAATTAAATTCAGCTATGAAGATTCAAATATATAGCTAAAAATTTGATGATAAACATTAGAATCCAAATTTTCCGGTAGGAGAACTACCTTCTCTTTTAGTACATTTAAATACTGACTTAGGGAAATTCATTACAATTCTGCATAGGCTTAGCTCCAATACTATAAATATGCCTCTAGACTCATTTGTACAAGAATTTTTTATTCAGCATCTCAGCTGCACAGGTTTCCACACAGAAATGAGCAGGTAAAAATGGTTGGAGCTTCATAATGAGTTAACATTAACATAATTATTTTCCATTTCATCTATTATGGTACACTGTTTGACTCTCTCATTTCTTTTCATTTCAACCATTCCTTTAGAACACCCACTAGGCCCTGTTAAAGAAATGAGACTTTAGAGGTTACAGTACAGAAACTGAGGTGAACTAAAATTTTCCCTTAGAAATGATTGAATGTTCCACACTAACACAAATGGTGTAATTGTGTACTCTAATATTTCTTTACATCTCTTAAAACAATGTATACAATTAGATAATGGCATGAAGTGATTTACATTGGCATTACAAAATGTGACTATAAAATAACTATCCTGTTTTGCTTTTCAACAAACAGAACTTAATCTTCCAAATGTGTATTGTCTACCACAGTTATCTCAAGGGCTATACACACACTATAATTATGCTGCCGCTACTGAAAATATTCTGAACATCCTTTTTGGAAAACAAAGAATTACCTTCAGGGACAGTTTACCACCCAGACAATAAGACATGTCTCATTGCTTTAGATTTTAAGGCTAAGATTTGATTAATTTAGTCACCTATTTTTTTTTTATTCATCAAATTTAAGACATAAAAGTTTGATTATTTCCAAAAAATATTTTCACCATCAGAAGAGGAAATATTACTACAAGCAAGAATATTTCAGAGAAACAACACTTGAATTCAAATAAAATCCCCAGCACTTACTACCGAGCAACTTATTGGGCAACTTACTTAAATTCTGAGTCAGAATCCCCCAACTTGAAAAATTAAGATTAAAATATCTATTCTCAGGCATATAATGATGATATTTGGTAAATAATATTTGTAAAAAGATATTATTTGTAAAAGTATAAGTATGGTGCCTTAATAGGAAGTAAGGGATCAATAGATAAACACACTGTATTCACACTGTGGGAAATAAATTCTAGAAGCCATACATGAAAAACCATAGTAAAGATGTGTTGATAGTTATACAAAAAGTCGTGCTCCATTTTATTTAGAGAATTATCCTATTTGATACAATATATACATTCCTGAAAGTAGCATAAAGATTTTTATAACCAAATCCATTTCTTTTTACTAACAATAATACAGTCAAGATTTTTGAGCACCTACTATGTCCAGGAAATATTCTAGGCACTGAAGGAGAAAAAGAAAATACAGTTTTTTTTCCCTCAAGAATTCACTAAATGGAGGTTTTACTTTGGCTTAATCAACCAGTTGACTTCACTACCTAATCTTGGAGTTCTATGGATAGTGCCTCAGCTACACACATATGCATGCATACATGTGTGCACACACACACACTCTTACACAGTAAGCTAATAAGACATAAACTTGTCCATCAATGAACCCATTTATAAGGTTTCTTTGAGAACCAGTCATTGCATAATATGACTTATAGTTCAGATTTTTATATCCATACTTCACAAAATAAAACACCCTTATCTAACAATTAAATGAGAAAATAATATCTAAAATACCAGTGCCTGTCTTCTCAGTGACATCATTTTACTTTGAAGCATACAAGAAAAGGAATATATTATATGTAAATTTTACTTTACCACCATTTTGGCTAGCATGTCTCTATTCTTTATATCAAGTACACCTGTACTACTTTAAAATGAAATTAATCAAGCCTAATATTGAGAGTTGGGAAAAATGGAGCCATCATGCAGAATAATATTTTGCAACTATTTTTTTCTGTTCTGTAATGACTATAAATAATTGGTCTAGGCTAGCCTGATCACTTAGCCTATCAGAGGAAAGAAGAATAGTTAGTCATTAATTATATTCATTAAATTATGCAAAATCCAAGACTATTTTGCTAATAGAGTATAACTAGCTATATAATTACATAGAAATCAATATGCCTTTGAGAACAGTCATTTATCAAGAGAAAATTCATTCCATAACCAAACAGCATTTTATGAGTAAAACTCTAGATAACAAAAGTTCTCTCATTAAATTATATAGTTCTATAAGGCAAGGACTCTGGACATAAATTCCTGCCTAGCTTTGAAGGCTCTTAACACCACTGTAGTTAAGACTCCATTCTTAACCACAGTGGTTCTATTGTAAAAGCTAGGCTAAGGTCAAGTGTGATACTCAGACACCACCCTCCCAGTACAATAGAAAGAACTTATTGTAGTTAAGCAGATAACCTTATTTATTACTGAATAACATTATTTTCGATAAAAGCAAATACCTACAAATTTTTTTAATCCTTTGAACATAAAATCTAAATCAAAACCTGGCAAGACAATATATTTCCAAGATCATGGCTATTTAAAATTTATCAAATATAGAAACATCTTCTGCTTTGGCATTAGGCCTGATGGGGTAGGGAAGAGTGAATGATGATCAGAAAATGCCCCCTGGGCCCTTCTCTTTTGGAAAGGTCTTTAAAATCACCAAACATGGATTTTTCCATTCAAACCAAGAATATGTAGGTGCTTTTATTGCTTTCCTGGGCTCATCTGAGGAGTGAAGGGAGAGATCTATTTCTCCTCTATTTGGAAAGCAATAGGAAAGAATAAAAGGTAAGTAAGGTCCATGCTCTGCTACACAGTAACAGTACAAACTGAGGAACCTTGCTAGAGCTTGCCCTACCCTTTGCTCTCAATCCTCATAGGCTCTCAACACCCAGTGGATTCACTGCACTGATTGGCTACATTGGTTTGGTTTTACCACTTCTTATTAATCTGTATAGAGATAACACAGCATAAAAATGAGAGTATGATCGTCAAAGCTAGACTACCCTAGGCTTCAAACACTGGCTCCATCACTTTACTGTATATGGAATTCTGAGCACACTACCTAACCTCTGTGGGTTTCAGTTTCCCCATTTGTAAAATGGGAATAATAATTGTACCTCATGTCATTGTGCAGGCAAAATTAGTCCATGTATTAAAAGCACTTACAACAGTGCTTGACAAATAGTAAGTGTCCAATTAATATTAGCTGCCACTATTACATTATTAAATTACATTAAATAATTATTATTATTTCCTTACTTCCTAGCACATGCCTTCTTTTGGGATTGGGCTAGTTTCCTCATTACCGTTTTTTAAATTCAATTTTTCATTTCTCTCCCAGTAACATCCTTTAAAGTCCAATTCAGCTGTCTACTCCATGAAGTTTTTCCTGCTCTTGAGCAGGCAATTTAACACAGTAATAAAAATGCTTCTGGAGTCAGAAGAATTTCTCTTAGATCTGCCACTGGCTAGATATAATCCCTTAGACAAATTATTAACCTCTCTCAACAGATCAAACAGGAAAATTTTTACTTCCTTGAAATCAAGATATTTTATCTTTTTTTTTTTCTGTATTCTGTACACCTAATTGTAGTGCTAAATAAATAACAGGATCTCAATATATAACTGTGGAATGAAAAGTAGGACTGTCTTCTTTGTTTTTTTTTCCAGCATGCTTTACAATAGAGTATAAAAGAAAAGTTAACGATTTATGACAGAACATTTTTATTTTTCATTAAGAATTTTTTTTTTTTGCAAATATGCCCCAAAGGTAAAATTAATATTTACCAAATATGTCTTTTTCCCTAATTGAGCATACTACCTCCACCAGATAATTCATAGAATTTTAGTATTACCACCGGCCCCTGAGGAACCCCATTTTATTCTTCTCTATCCAGGAAATAATCTATTTATTCCCATCCTTTATGCTCATTGCTAAATCAGTTTCCATCTCCATATGATATACAAGTGATCCCATATTGACTCAATTTTAATAGTATTTGCCATGGCACAGTATCAAAGTATATGTGAGGGAAAGTTGGAAGACCTTTTAGTTATGAAAGTAATACATGTGCACATTGAAAAATATATCAAATAGCACATAAAGATAAAATGTGAAAAATAAACATCCCACTTCCCAGAGAAGGCCCCTATTAAGACTGTTTTCTCTACTGTTCCATACATTTTTTATAATATAAATCAAAGCACTTTATATACATGCACATACACATACATACATGCACATACACATACCTACATGCATATCACACACAAACGCACACACCTTTGAAAAAATAGGCTCTTACCATACCTAGTCTTTTGTACCTTTTTTCTCAATTATTATATTCTCATTAATAATGACTGTTCACTGATATTTTGGGTTCTTCTCTTTAAGGAAAATGATAAGATTGTACTTTCCTATCCTTTGAAGTTAGATATGGCTATGTGACTTATTTTTGGCTGATGCAATCTAAGTAGACTGAAGGATGCTACTTCTAGATGGAAGCCATTATATATCTTCTACTTCCTTTTGTCAAATGATGGATCCCTGAATCCCAGTCATATGAGTGAGAATAACATGGGGTAGATACCCTCAATGACATGTAATGGACATAAAAAAGCCTTTGGAAAAAATGGAAATAAACCTTTGTTGTTTAAAGGCACTGAGATTTTTGAGGTTAAAATCTCAGTATATATTAGCCTACTCTCCCTAATATTACATCTTGAACTACATTGATATCAGTACATATAGATCTACTGATTCACTGAAATGATTTCATAATATTCTTTTCCATGAATGCATGGTAATTCACTTGATCAGCAAGTACTTTATGAGTGTCTACTATGTCTTAATTATTGCTTAAAGTGCATTAGACAGTAAAGTTCATTTAATTCTCACAGCCAGTCTGAGATAGGTTATAATCTCACCCACAGTTTTATAAATGAGTAAAGTGAGACACATAGAGAATAAATTAAAATTGTCCCCAATTGCCCATAGAGAGTAAATGTCAGAAAGAAAATTTGAACCCAGCTATGGCTCTAAAGTCAATGGTTTTAATCACCAAGTTCTATTGCCTTTCCACATTCCAAGGAAACAGATAATACATAGACATATAAGAAAATATCAAATAGTAATAGTGACTATGATGAAAATAAAACAGTAATACAATAGAGAGAACAACTGTACGGTATGGTAGGTAGTTAGGAAAGCCTTCTTTGAGGAGTGATACTTAAGCGGAGGCATGAATGACAAAAAAGAGTAGGTAATGTAAAAAGATCTTAGAAAAAAAGCTTTCAAAGCAGAGGGAATATCCAAGGTTCTAAAGTCAAAATGACTGTGTAAATGCAAGAAACAAAAGAAGGCTGTGGTGGCTGTAGTGCACTGATCTAAGGGAACAGTAACAGTAACAGTAGATTTCTTTTACCAGTCCTCCCCTGATGGACATATTGAATTCAATGTTCTTAGATACGCATATTTGCATGTTTGTATAGGATTAAGTGTAGGTTAAATCCCAACAAATGAAATTACGGAGCCAAATTTTGATAGACAGTATAAAATGTCCTTCTAAAAACATGATAGGAAAAAACTGATGCCAATAGTAGATGAAAGTGCTTGTTGCCCATGTCTTCTCTTACATTATCATCATATTAGATGTTTTAACCTTTGCTAATTTTAATTTGTTAGACCTAGAAAAAACTATTATGTCACTATTAGTTTAATCTACATTTTTAAATTTTTGATTTAAGCATCTTTTATCTATTTATTATTTGTATTTAACTGTAAACTGTGTATTCAAGGGTTTTCTCATTTTTAAATTGGGATTTTCATTTGCTTGTATTCATTTTGTAAAAAGTTTTTGCATATTAAGAGCATGAGCCCTTCATGACATGTATTGCAAATATATTTTTTTCATTCTGTATATAGTATCTAACTTTGCTAATGGTATTTTTTTTTTCAAATCAAAGTTTGGAAATTAAATAACTGATCTTTACTGAGCTGAGATGGCTCTTCCATCATACATTAAATTCCCATATGAATTAAGGCCTATTCCTGGACTCTCTGTTCAGTTCCAGTAATCCACCTGTCTATTGCTAAAAAAAAAAACTTCAAACTATTTTAATTACTGTAGCTTTAACTCTTTTTTTTTCTCATTTGGTAGGATTAGTTCTCCTTCACTAAACATCTGTTCCATTATTTCCCTGGCTTTTAACTTCATATTGTAAACTTCTTAGAAAACAGTTTTGAAATTTTTATTGGTATGTCATTGAATGTTTCTTACTGTTATAGTAAATAGGACTTTTTCCATTACTTACACTTTATTCATTATTTGTATATAGAATGCTGTTAACTTTGATTAACTGCATTAGCTACTACACATTACTGCCCCCCATGCAAAAAAATAAGGAAGAATAAGAAAAATGGACTAAATCTTACTGGTGATTGTGTACATCCTTATCTTGTTCCTGACTAATGGGAATGCTTCAAATATTTTACCATTAAATGTAACAGTGAGATTTGGTTTGAGATATATATTTCCATCATGTTAAGGAAATGAATAACTTTTCCTACGTATTAAACTTTTAAAAATATAATGCATACCTAATTTTATCAAAGACCTTTTGATAATACACAATGAAGCAATTTTTTTCTTCTTTCTGTGTTATTTTAAAAATCTCAGAAGAATGCATTCACCAGATTTCATTTATCTACCTATTTATACTCCCTCAAAAATCTAAACAGATTAATTAGGCACAATTTTCCCTGGTAACAATATGCTACCTTACCACCAAAAAATGAGTATCTGTATAAATTTCTATGGTTGCTTTCTTATTAACATAAAGCATAATGACTTCACTGTTATGAAAATGAGAGTAGCAAACTCTGTAGTGTGAAAATAAAATCAAAATTTTATATCCTATAAATCAAGATTTTCCAAAGTCTTCTGTGGGACAGTAGTAGCCCATGAGATGATGATAAATGCCAAGATACATCCATGTGAACAAATACCATCTCCGTGGGTACTGGCATTCAAACATAATATTGGGAGAACTGTCTAGCCAATCTAATTGATCTTATTGCTGTTGATAACCAAGATGTCTGCCAAATCAAGAAGCTTCTCTTTATAGGTGAGAATCAGGCTGACTCACTGAGAGGAGCAAAGATGAGAAAAAGACAAAATTCTAGTACCATTCTCATTGCTAATTATCTTAAGCTTCACTCCAGTCTATACACACAGTATTCTCAAAGTTTGCTCAAAGGGCACCTGGGTGTCATGGGGATCCTTTTAGGAATAGATGCAATGTCAACATTGTTCTCATAATAATACTAAGACATTATTTGACTTTTTCACTGACGTTCTCTCACAAATCTATGGTGGACTTTTCCAGAGGCTACATGACTGGGGATAAATCATCATTCCAATAGCAAATCAAATGTATGCCTGTGTATCCTTATATTTTAAATTTTAACTCAGTTTTAAGTCTAATCAGAAAATAGCAAGTGGTATCTCACATTTTAAAAGTTTTTTCAGGTCTTCAATAATATTAAGATTTTAAAAGGCCCTAACAACAAAAAATCTGGAAGGTATTATAACTTAGTGCTCTAAGTGGGTTTTTTCTCTCTAACACAATCAGTTTTCCTATCTTTTTAAAAGTAGCCCAAGAGATCTTTGGGGTTGTTAATTCTGTTTTTAACTAAACAGACTCTCTTTACTGGGACTATCATGTAATAGATACATTTTTTTTGTTCTTTGGAATAGCCACCTTAACTCTGCCAATTTACCATTCAGGGAATCCCTTTCAAGTCTTTGGCTTGCTCTTTCTCTTTAAATCTTTAGCTAATACTTTCCCCTTCCTTTACAATAATAAATTTGAAAACTTTAAAAAGTATTATATAAAAACAGAGAATAGAGAGAGCTTGGAATATTAGAAGAATGAATTAAAATTATGATCTTACCAAGTCTTCAATTATTGATATAGTTTAACTATTACCTAGTTTTATTTCCTAAGAAAGTTTCATTTTAATGGATCATTCTAAGCCTTACACCAATATTTAACCAAGACAACATATCCAACTAAAGGAATGTGTTTTATAAAATATTTTTAATTTATAACACATATTTATCACTTCATTGAAAATAATTCTATTTCAAATGTTTAAGTAATAATTTTTCCCAATAATCCAAACTTTAATTCTTTTACATAAGTTCAACTACTCTACTTCTAGCTATGTAGCTCTATAACCAGCTATATAACCTTTGGTAAATCAATTCCTTTTCCCTCTTTCAAAGGAGGGCACTGGAGTAAATGATCTCTTCTAGCTCCAACTGTTTCTGACTGCAAGTCAGGCATGCTCCTCTCCTTTAACCTAGGTCAGTGCCAGAATTCCTTTCCATGGCAAAGCGTGCACATATGCAACTTAAAGGCAGTATGTGACTCTCATAGATATGTAAAATGGTGGTAATCCACAAATAGATAACTGATATCAAAGTACATCTTCCTATGTTATTATAATTCACTCTTCATCATTAAGGTTTTTTAATAGCCTTTAACCATAAAAACCATTACATGTTAAATTAAGTTTAAATGTAAAACTAGAATGAAAATAAAAGTTAAATCATGAAATGGAAAAAAGGACCTCAGGAAGCACTATTCTTTTCAGAGGTACTTTATTTGAACACCAGACACAATTTAAAAAATTCTATATATATGAAAAAGTGGTAGAAAGGAGACTAAGCTTTATAAAAATTATTCTGAAGGCTTTTTGGAAGATGAATTCAGAGACTGGATGTGGACAAGATGAAGGTGAAAATACAAAAACCAGTCAGTAATGGATATATTACGAGAAATGGTTGACTCTAAAGAATTTGGGGAGAGAAATGAGTGAGGGGTACCTCAGGTTTATAGGGTGAAAGGTGATGTTACTAAGATGACAAGGACAACAGAGAAAAATCAGATGACAAGAGGTTAGAGCAGGTAATAAGGAAAAATGATGGAGACTACATTAGATAAATTAAGTATAAGAGGCCAATGGAACTAGAGTATGGCTTAAAGTAATCACCATCATGAGACAGCTAATATAACATGTTCTTATATAATAAGGAAACAAAATGGTAAAAGAAATTTAATCTAAGAGAATATTATAGCTAAATAGATTTCTAACAGAGCTGCTCACATATTAAGAAATAGCTTTTGTTTCTGGTTTTGTGATATAGCATAATTTTCTACCTACATAAACAGGTCTAATGAAAAATCCACATGAAACACTCCATGAAGATATACATAGTACAGATTTATAAGTGACAACATTCTTTAGCAAAATAGTAAATAATATAGAAAATAAATGTAGTAATCAAATAATTTACATCAAAATTTTGAAGATTTTCAAAATGAAAATTTTATTTTGTTAGAAAATATTTAATAATTGTGAGTGAGAAAAAAGCTTATTTTAATTATATATAAGCAACCATTTACAAAAGGATCAAATGTCTCACCTTAAAGATAAAGTAAAGCAATTGCTAATATGCATTTGATAATATGGAACATAGGTTTGTGATATGTGGTGTATGGTCCATGGATCCAGTTGTTTACATATGCAAATGAATTGACATTTTCTTAAATAGCTTATAAGATTGGTCTTTTGAGAAAATCAAAAACAGTTTGAGGAAAAAGCATCCTGATGAACATCTGTAGGTAAATTAAACATGTTATTTGTCCCTTACAACTGTGCATGATATTTTCTTCTCTTTCTGAAAACATTATCTAAAACTAAAATTGTGAAGCATTTATTTCTTTGTTTTTTAAGAGCTTATTGCCATGAGCAGGGACAGTGGGACTTCTACTTGTAATAGAGAGAGCAGATGGGAAGATGTTACCAGCTATTAGACTTGTTTTTGTTTTAATCTTCACATCTGAACCGAAGTATTTCAGTTCCAATAAGTTGATAATTTAAGGACATGCAATTTCCCCCATGTGTGCTCTTCAACTTTGAATGTCTGGTGCTCAGTTAAATTTCATCTGTTTGCAATTTCTGACCCTGACAAGGCATTATTTTTAGCTTCCCAGCGTATTAATAAAACACAAAACCTGACTACCAATCTATTTCTAAATGTTAACTCCCATTAAATACATTATCATTATAGTCTCCCCGAATATAATCCCTTCCCAAATGTGGTCAAAACAAATTACTGATATGATACCCTGTCAAAAATTGAAATCCAGATATGACTAGAAGATCAGTGCATGGAAGAAAAGATGGAGATATTTATATATCTATTTTCTTGTTTCTCTTAATCATATCAAAGAATATATAACATAGTTATATTTTTAATACCTAAAAACAATGGTAGGTAAAAAGAAAATTGCTGTGGTTTCCTTTACCCTCTGCCTTCATACCATTTCTATAAAGGATGTAAATATATTTCTACAAAATTCTATAAATCTATATTTCTGTCCTTTATAAATATATATTTCTAACCTTTAATTTATCTTAGAAATGAAATTTAAATATTTCCTCTTTCTAAACTCAGAGTTCATAAACAAGGCAGATACAGAGTTTATTAACTCTATCAATGAATGCTACACTGGGAACACTATACTGTGTAATGTAATGTGATACAATCAATTCAACTCCTTCTTATTTATTTTTTCTTTTGTCTCATTACAAAACTAAGACAAACCCATTGTTGGAAATTTGAAAAATATAGTTAATATAAAAGAAAAAAATAAAATCACCATAAAAATGTCTTTTTTAGCAAAACCATTGTTAATATTTTAGTGCATAGTCTTGTTTTTTCTCCTAAGTAAAATATGATTTTAAACAAAACTGAGATTATACCATATGTTGTATATGCATTTCATATCCTGCTTTTATCACTTAGTATATAATGAACATCTTTCATATTATTAAGTACATAGATTGGTTTTAATTATCATGTAATTACTTAAATCCTTATTAAGCATATGTGCTCTTCCTAATTTTTTGCTACTAGAAAAATGCTGATATGAACATCTATATATAGATATCATTTTATACATTTGCTTCATTAGAAAATTTTTAGATATAGAATTGCTAGATGTCATTATAAACATTGTTTTGCTTTTGTTTTATTCTGCTATACTGCCTTAAGGAAAGGTTGAACCATGAAGAAATGAGAGTGCATGCTTCAAAGCACCATCACCAATAAGAATTTTTTTTTAGATTTTTTATATCAATTAAAATGCACCATTCTTTTAATAGGTATTTATTTTATTATTAGTAAGGCTATACATATGCATACCCAAGCAAACCCATAAACACCCACACACACCTACATAAGCCAACATGTACATATAACACATACCACATACATCATCTATATAATTTACACTATGTGAATGTGATGTTCATTACCTTTGCTCATATTTCTATTGTATTGACTGGAGGATTACTGTTTAAAAGTTAATGACTTGCTGGAAATTACTGCTAGGCTATTGTCATAGGAACATAGGCTATTAACTATAGGAACATAACAGTCTAACAATAAGCATTCTGCTTCTGTACCCCCCCTTGCACACCTGACCAGTAGGTTGACAGGTAGTAGATAGAAGAAAAATAGACCTTTGTGTTCAGACAGAATGAAGAATGGGATTTGGGGCTTAAAAACCCTGTACCTCTACATTTCGTGTCTGTTTAATTTGGGATCCGTGGCAGACCCAACTGGCTGAATAAAGAGCGTGATTCCTATAACTCACTGAGTTATGGTGGTCAGTGTATCTTTCAGGGGTTGGTGGCCACAACACCATTATGATATTTATTTTTCTTGTTCTTGAATAAGAATACGTTTTAAAATATTAAACTGTTATCAGAATTTTAGAGGTTTTCCAAATTTATCATTTCCCTTTTGATAATGCACACTGTGTTCCCAATTTACAAAACTTGTATAATTTTGGTGTACCCAAAAATATATTTTATGTCTTCTATATTATTATACCTAACTCTTTAATTGTTCTGAAATTTATTCTGATACACAATGTGAGGTAGAGAATCAATTTATATTTTTCCTTCAATAAAATCAAATGCTTCAGTTATTCTTTTCCCAACTGATTTGAAATGTCTCCAATATAATTTCTAAAGTCAGAAAAACTTTCCTCCATAATTCTCTAGCTGGCATATTTTATTCTCAGAAATGCACCAGTAGCAGCATTTGTAAATACTAGCCCCTATGTATCTGATTAAACATTTTAAAGTATTTGTTTAAAGGTATCAAAACCCACCTTTGAATTAAAATAATCTCTTTTATTCAAACAACACCAGGGCACCCTTTATGTACTCAAGCTCCCTTTAATTTCATGTGCAATCTAACAGGCAGTGGGTACTAGGAAGGTAGGGAAGAGAGGAATTATCAGAAAATTAAAGTCAATATACCTTTGTTCTAATGTTGTATCATTACATAATGATTATTTTGATATTCCTGAAATGAAGTCATAGTACATGGAAGAAGAGTTCAATGTGAATTTGATGGTCTCATACTCAGAATGTCTAAAAGATCATCGTTCATAAGATTTACTGCACTTTATAATCTATACGTAACCTAAGAAAGAGTAGTATAGAAATTTTTAAAAGTCAAGACAAAAAAACACAACTTAGCAGGTATGTCTTTGATGTTTTAAAAGCAGTAAAACCAATGTATTCTATGGGAAAATCTAAAACAGACATATAGAATTTTGCCTGTTGTGAGCCTTGTATGTGGGAGACTTATGCTACTATATCTTATGTATATAAATGGATTATGGAACTTTAGAAAAGAAGTTCAGTGCACCTTTAAAGTGTTTCCAAAACAAAAATAACTTTTTTTTTTCAGAGCTAAAAGTCAGACCCAATACCAGTATTAGTGACAGCAAACTGAGAGTTACATTCGGGCTCTCATTTTCAAAGGGGATAAAAGCTATGTAATAGAACCAAATAAATACTCCAGTCTTAAAGTTGTGGAAAGGTGACTGATACTAGATTTAAGGTAGAAAATTTGCACTGTGGCCAAAAAGTAGCTTAACAAAAAAAAAAAAAAATCATTATTTTAAAAGTTATTATATATTCTTTAGAGAATTTACTTTAATTCCAATGGTTTTCCATAATTTCAAAAATGTTAAGTATTTTGATTCAATCCCCTGAGAGACATGATGTGATCATCATTGGTCACACAACTATCCAGCAAATTCAAAACTCTATATTCTTGCACCCCACTGTCCTGGCTCAAGGACTGCATAGCTTCCTCTGTGTATGCATTATAAGGAAGTCAGAGATTGAAATCTAAAGTAAAAAGTCAGTGGGTTCTGTTGTTTAGTCAAAAGGAAAAAGAACAAAGGAAAATGCAGTAGGCCCCCATTATCCACACAGGATAATGTTCCAAGATTGTAGTAGATGCTTGAAACTGCAAATAGTACAAAACCCTATAAATACTATTATTTTGTCCCTACACATATATATAATTTCCCTTAAAAGAAGCATTTTATGACTCCTTTTTGGCATTAAAAAATGGGCAAAGGACTTGAACAGACATTTATCCAAAGAAGACATACTAATGGTGAACAGGTACATGAAAAGATGCACCGTATAACTTCTCAAGAAAATTTAAATCAAAATTAAAATGAGATATCATCTCACATCAGTTATAATGCCATCATAAAAGAAAACAAAACAAAAACACAAAAAAAAGGATGTGAAAAAATTAGAACCTTTGAACACTTATGATGAAATGTAAAATAGTGCAGCCACTATGGAAAACAGTACGGTGATTCCTCAAATAATTAAAAATAAAAATACAATATAATCTAGCAATTTCTCTTCTGGGTATATATAAAAATGAACTGAAATCAGGATCTCAAAAAGATATCTACACTCTCATGTTCACTGCAGCATTATTCACAATAGCCAAGAGGAGAATTCAGCCTATTTGTCCATCAACAAATGAATGGGAAAAGAAAATATAGTATACATAAAATGGAATGAAAAATAAGGAAATCCAATCTTACACTACAACATAGATGAACCTAGAAAACATTATACTAAGTAAAATTAGTACCAAAAGGACAAATAATGCATGATTCCACTTATATCATGTATTTAAAGTAGTCAGACTCATCAAAGCATAAAGCAGAATAGTGGCAGCCAGAAGCTAAGGGGAACTACTGTTCAATGGATATAAAATTTCATTTACAAAAGATGAAAAGTTCTAGAGATCTGTTGTACAACACTGTGCTTACAGTTAACAAGAGTATAGATCTTATGTTATATTTTTAATCAAAATAATAGTTTTGTAAAAGACAACTCTATAAAATTAGTTGGACTCTGTAAACATTCCTACTTGCTGTGCTTACACCCTCTCATGACCCCATCAAAAATAATACTAAACTCCAGAACAACCATTACTGAGAATCTCCTGAAGTCTACCTGAACAAAAATCCTATAACTAAAGATATAGAGAAGTCATGTTGAGACTCGTAAAAGGGATGGAAACATAGAACAGGCTGGTCCCATACCTGCGTGTGGCAGATATCATGGAATTTAAAACAATCATTAATAAAAGAAAATATAAGAGAAAATGGTGAGATATCCTTAAATGCCGATATCCTTAAAAAGTCATAAAATAAAACTCTAGAGTAATCTCAGAGTTCAATGGCAATGATTATTTTTTGATGTTATTTCGATTTCCATTAAAGGGTTTTTTTCCTCAACGTGGTATTTCAAATGTGTTTCTACATACATTCCTGACAGAACACTAGTTGAAAAACATCTACACTATTGCTTGCTGTGCCCACATTCCTTTGTTGAATAAATGGCTGTAAAAAATATTTAGAGTAGGAAACCACTCATGCTAAAAATGTGAAATGTCTTCTTTAGTGGAGAGTTAAGCATCACCACATCTATGTGAAGTGCATATTTTTTTTAATTGAAACTTTTAAACAAGATTTAAACCAGCCTTGCATATACATTCAAAACAGGAGGTGGGATGAGGTAAGAATGTGCAATATTTTTTCTTCTGCCTAGCAGGAAATCTTTTGTCACTATAATTTTAGAATAATATTAGTCTTTAGAGTGATACAGGTACTGGTGCAATTGACGGCATTTTGGAAATTCTATCATTAACTTCTTTATTCTACAGCTATGCCTCATTTGAGTTAACAATCAATGCTGCATGAGATTTTGTCTATTAAGTATTTGTTAAAACAGCCCCATTATAAAGAAATGAGCAAGCGGGAAGGATAGCACCTTTCTTAAGGTATCTAGAAACCAGTTATGTGTAATACAAATCTACCCAACTAAGAGTGGGTCAAAAAATATACAATTTGTATACCAATTGTTCTTTGAGAAATAATTATTTTTAATTTTTTATAAAAAGTGGACCACAAAAAAAGGCTTGCATATTTTTAAAAGTCCATAAATAGATTGTTTGCTTGTTTTTCTACAGTGTCAAATCTCATCTGTGGTGGACAGTTGCTTTAGGGACACCCTCTTCCCCAATCAGAGCTTCATGGACCAGATGCCCTGTAAGTGTCCTTTCTAGGCTAGTATGCTCTTCAGTAGGAAAGCCCATGGTCTATAAAACCCTTAGTTCCATATCAAGTTTTATGAATTCCAGGCGTCCTTTTCTGTTGTCTATTATCATTGACCTCTATTTAGGGCTTTTATCTTAGCCCAGACCCTGTTCCTGGGTCCTGGTCTCTGTTTCTCAGTGTTCTAGACTACTAATGATACCTCTTCAACACTGAAACCCATGTGTCTGGACTAATGACATTTACCTCTATTTCCTGTCCTATTTAAAGTTGTCTACTGGCCTACATGGATTAGTATTAGCCTGGTTCCTTTCCCAATGAGTCCAGGATGTTTATACCTCTCTTCTATGTTGCCAAAGTAAAACATATACAATTAACTAACTAAAAATATAAATGAATGTAATGTTAAAGTGGCATGTCCACTTTAGCAGAAACCAGAAGCCAGGAAAGTAAGCAAAAGTACATTGGATCATTATATACTTAGAAACTAAAAAATGTAACTTCTTTAATTTTTCAAATTACAAACCCTGCATGTTCTCATTTGAGTAACAGTGATACATTGCCATACTGGAAAACTGAGGATTTATCTGTAAAATTAAAGTAAAACAAAAATTTCTCAAATGGATTATGAAATTCTGAATGCTGAGTTGGAAATTCAAGATACAGCTATTAGGTTGTAGAGTGAAATATATATCCTATAAAACATCCTATAAAACTAAGCCTGTATTTATTCCAATGATACTTAGCAGTAACATAGCAAATAAAAAGTTCTCTATTCAAGTTTTACTTTCCAGATTTTCCATGTTTCTAAATTATAGTGATGGTGAATAATGGGTAAAGTCAGCAACTAGGGCAGATGCTATATAATTGGAATAGGTAATTTACTTACTGTGTGAATTGAAGAGCACTGTAAGGTCTTACTTGCTTTTACCTTAACCTAGCCATAAATACCCAGCATTATTCCATTCAATAGATAACATTAGAAAAATTACTTCCAGAGGCACTGTTACAACAACTTCATATTGCATAGGCTTTTCCAAAAAACCACCTCACATTTCCTGTCATTTGACTTCTAGATTAGAAAGTCTTCCTTTAAAAAGAACCACGTTTGAAGTCTAAATTAATGGGATATTTTAAATCTTAAGACAGTTTCATCGAATGTGGAAATATCACAGTGAAATACTCCACCCCAAGTGGCTGTGGGAAGCATTGAACGCCAATTGGAGGACTAGTAGTAAAACAAAAGTCCAGGCAGAACTTCCCCAGAGTGGACCAAGTTTTCCTCATCATGGTTCACTTATGTTATCCAAGATAGAAAATGTCAATATATCATGTCTTTAGTTTTAATCTACTAAATAATCCAGGTGCCAGTTCCTTTCAGGAAAAAAATGAGTATTTGTAGCCCTAAACTTTAGTACTCTCTACCCTACTCTATTTCAGTGTTTTTACCATAACATTTACACCTGAGATTTTATCTATGTACATATATGTATATTCATGGATATATATACATGTATGTGCAATTTTTTTCTTTGTCCTCACTATAATGCATTTGTAAGCTGCTATACCAATGCCTGAAACATAGTAGGCAGCCAAATAAACATTATTTTAACTATATTGAACTCTAATAGGTTGCCAGAGTTATCATCAGGCAATTCACCTCAGTGTTACCCTACTTCTTAGCAGTATGTCATAGATAATAAAGAATTTCAGTGACTCTCCTCATTCCTTGTAAGATTAAGGGCTTCCACATTTGGAAATGACATTCTGATAAATTATATGCTTTTCTCAAAATTTTTAAACTAACTCCATTTAGAATCAGAGGATATTAGTACCTCACTGGATAGACATGCTTTTTCTTTCTACCCAGAAGCAATTCCTTTTTCAGAATGATAGCTGTCACTTATTTATGCTGAATAAATTATTTTTAAATTTTAGCATATATTTATAACTTTATCTTTGGAACACCAGAAAAAATGAACTATGATCATTGTTCTATTAGAATGATGAAGCACTACTTTTGTACTATTTTCTAAAATTAACATGCCTAACTATCCAAAATTCTGATTGTGAAATGATATATATTTGCGGAATAAATATTAACAGAATTGCATATTATTTTGAATACAGCTACAAATTTCTTTCATAATAAGAGTTTTATAAAATGTGCCATTCTTTCTCCTCTTTAATTTTATCAATAAAAGAAATGATTCTATTCCTTGTTAATTAACAATGTTTAATAAAACACTTCTTTCTACTATCTGTATTTGCTAAATGTGCTAAATAGAAAAAGGGAAATGTTGGGACTCTGTGGGGATGAAAAGAAGAGAGAATAAATATGAATATGATGAGTTTCATTTCAAATATTTAAATTTGAGAAAACAAGATAAAATAGTGATACTGTCCAGGTATCTGAAATTATAAGACCAGAAAGCGGGTGAGAAGTCTGGTCAAAGAAGTAAATTTAGGAGCATCTACATGAGGCTACTGATACAAACTCAGCATGGCAAGCAAATTTTAACAGGAAAACAAATGTCCTTGAACAAAAAATTAGGAATTAGGCAAAATTATTGGGGCAGGAATATGAGAAGCTAGAAAATAGAAACAGGTAGAAAGTAGAGGAATTTCAAGAATGAATGGGTACTTGTTGGCATCAAATCCAAAAAGAGTTCGATGAAGATAACATTTGAGAAAATGCCTTTGGCTTTGGATGCAAAGATAAAGGTCATAGAAAACCTAGGATAAGGCTATTAATAGAGTACATGTGCAGAAATTATGTCTAGGACTTAAATATTCTTTGTTCTGCATGGCTACAGTAATACTACTATTAGACATTTGTTGAGAATAAAAGTTAATTCAATACATCAGCTATATAATGTATGCTGTGGAGCTCCTTTAGCATATTAGAATAAAGAAAAGTAAATAACTGGTTAAATTAGAGGCTAACATATCAAATTTTCTACATGAAGTTTTGTGGTTAAGTAAACATAAATTGATATATAGAATCTCTAATGTTTTAAGTTTTAAAATGAAAGTATCATGTATTACATATAACTTAAGTTGGTAGAGAAAATGCCTTTTAAAAAACTGTCATTAACAACTGATGATGATTGCAACTACTAGTGGGGGTGCAAATTAATCCATCACTTTGGAAAACCATTTGGCATTATGACTGAAGTTGAACCTATGTATGTAAATTATGATGTGGCAAATTCAAAGAGAAATGCATGATGTACATAAAAACACATGTACAATAGTACTCATAGTACTCATAGAAATGTTCATCAATATTTGAATGGGTAAGTTAATTGTGATATATTCATATAATGGAAAACTCTAGAGCAGGGGTTGGTAAACTATGGCCCATGGCCCAAATCTAGCCTGCAGCCTATTTTTGTAAATAAAGTTTTATTGGAATACAACTACTCTCATTCATTTACATATTCTCTATGGCTACTTTTGTGTTACAACAGCCAAAATGAGCAGTTGTGACAGGGACTATCTAATGCATAAAGCCTAAAATATTTACTGTCTGGTCCTCTACAGAAAATGTTTTCTGGCTCTGGTTATAAAACAATAAAATAACAAACTGCAGTTACACTCCAGACTGTAAATAACTCTCACAAGTATGGGTTTGAGTGAAAGAAGCCATATACAGAAAAGTGGACACTCTATGATTCAAGTTACATAATGTTCAAAAATAGGCAGTACTAAATTACTGTAGTCCCCTCTTATCCATGAGAAATATGTTCCAAGACTCCCAATGGATATCTAAAACTCTGGATAATACTAAACTCTATATACACTGTTTTTTTCCCCATATATACATGCAATGAATTTTAAAATATAAATTAGGAATGGTAAGAGATTTACAATAACTAATAAAGTAGGACCATTAAAATATAATAAAAATTACATAAATGTGGTCTCCCTTCTAGCTCTCTGTCTCTCTCCCCGCTCCCTTCTCTCTCTCCCTCCCTCTCTCTCTCTCTCAACTAATCCAAATACCGAGATATCTCCTAAGTAATTAACTGGCAAGAAGGGCATACAGCATGAAAATGTTGAAAAAAAGAAATGACCCATGAACTGGGTGGGACAGAGTAAGGCAAATCAAGATTTCATGATGCTACTCAGAACAGTGCACATTTTAAAACTTATAAATTGTTTATTTCTGAAATTTTTCCATTCAATATTTGTGGACATGTGGGAAACAAGCCATGGAAAACAAAACCGTGTATAAGGGGTCACTACTGTTTTGTGTTGCAAGTCAAATTAGTGGTTATCTCTGGAGAGGAGGAAAGCAATAGAAATTACAAAGAACTGGTAATGTTCTATTTCTTGAATTTGGTATTGGTTACATGGGTGAATTCACATTAAGATAATTCTTCTGAGTTTTATGCTTATGATTTGTGCATTTTGCTATGTATTCCTTCAATAAATTAGTTTTTTTTAATATTTAGGAGGCTCATACACCAAATTATGAATAGCAGTTACCCCTACTAGAATATAGGATGGGAAGAATTAGAGACTATATTATTAATGTATATTATTTTGTATTTTTAACTTTTTAAAATAAAAACCAAAGTAATAAAATTATATATATATATATATTATTATATCTTCATCATGACATAGTTCCATATTTTTATCACCAGGACCTAATACAGTATAGGCACTCAAGTGGCAACAAGAGGTTGGAAACTAAACCCCTAAATCACTCAGCATCTCAACTTATGAGTTAACAATAAAAAATACATTTTATATCTATTACTAGTCATGTTTTAGCTAAAAGTTTCATAATCTTATGAAACCTCACACATTTTTAAAACAGGATCTTAATTATCTTTATCAGATTATAGCTGTTATACATCCTTTATCTTTAGTAATACTGTACATTAACATTATGGTCTTAACCATCCCCTAAAGCTAATTCTCCTCCTTTTCAAAGAGATAAAATACTTCAAGAAATGAAATTGACATTAAAAAAATGGTGCTGGCATCTTCCAATTGTTGCTGAAAGTACAGATTTAAAAAGAAATATTTCTGCATGATTTAATGATTGCTTGCTGTAGCAAAGTTCTTTTGTGCGGTCTCTAATACAGCTCCCTATAGCGTCTCGTTCAATATACAACAAGCAATGATGTGGAGGTTTTGACAAAGAGCTATCTCCCTATTGAGGTGGCATTACAGAATAATAGCTGCCTAAGTTCCAAAATTCAGTGAGATATATTTTAGTATTAAAATATCTGTTAATCAGTTTTTAAATCTGTGATGTTCAAAACTCAGAACAATATGTAAAACATTCCTTTACCAAAGGGAATGAGTAATCTACTGTACAGCTTTGATAAATTTCAAGAAATAGGTTTATCTCAGAAGACTGGTTATGATTAATATGCAGTTCGTAAAGCTCCTTAGCTCTGTATGATCTCTCTCTAAATGAATCTAATAAAGATAGGTCATGCATTTTTCATATTCTTTTTCACCCATGACAGATCTCTAATAGGATTTATATGCATTTTATATTAATTGTATCGGAGACTGCACCAACTGCAATAATCTTTCATTTCTTTGCCTTTTTAAGGCTATATAAATTACAAAGTTTCCATTTTTGTTTGACTGCAGCTTTCACTGACATTCAACCATGTTAATGATAGAGAGGTAGAGAAAGATTAAGAACCACCTCACTTAGTTCCCTGACATACCAAATGGTACCAAAGCCTGTAAACCCAGGTTTGAGAGCCATTTCAGCTATCTTCTCCCTTGTGTCAGAAGAGCTCAAGTATATACCATCAATGAAAACACTGCACTGTGAATTAATAACCATCTCACAGAGGGGTGCTGGCAGTAACCCATCGTTCTGATGAAGTATTGCTTCTCTAATCACCTACAGAGGCAACACAGGAAATATAAAAATGAGATAGTGCTATATACAATGAAAAATCAAATATCCTGGGGACTCAATCTAAAATAGTCCTTAATTTTAACTCTGAACTGAAAATAGTCTTCACTTATGTCTAGGGAAAAACAAATGTATCTTGAGAAACTATTCAAATTATAATTGCAGCTAAGAGAAGTGGACAATTATATTTTCATATTCTATATTCCGCACTATGGCATAAATAGTGAACATTTTCATTCTGCAAGAGCATAGCAAGGGATTTGAGAAACTAATAAAATGTTGTTTTATACTCTATCAAAACATTAGGCTATTAGTGAATAGAATCCAATGGAAAAAAGTACGTCACAATTGTAATGATTTTCTTTAGCTGAAATGGACTATGTACAAATTCAGTATGTATATGTCTCTCGTATATGTAGGAATTGAAAAAAAAAACCAAAATGGAATTCTGTGTGATTGATTAAACTTATAGGATTACTTCATATATGTATGTATGTATTTGTGTGTATGTGTATGTGTGTGTGTTTGTGTATATATGTAATTTTTGTCCTTGAATTAAGGTTACTTTTCAAAGTCGACACCCAATAAAAAATGAACACAAATTCAAAAATCTGTTAACTAAAGATAGGCAACCAAACATACCTGATCCATCTATAAAAGCTATATTACAGACTTCTGCTTCTGGCCATAAAAGGTGACTTCTCCTAGACTAGCCTTCCACCTGTAAAAAACTAGGAAATTTAGACAAAATACATGAAATAAGTGTTGTCAGACACTGGACAATGGACAGCACAGGGCTCTGATTCCTGAGAGAAAGAAAACAAGTGAGCCCAATAGTCACACCAGCTTTATATGTGGAGGCACTTTCCACATTATATAGTTCAGGAAAAAGAATATCATGCAGAGTGCCACATTTTCACAGAACTGAGAAGAGAAAGAAGGAAGATTACGGAAGCTAAGGCAGTTTGGATTTATTGGGCACAGTACCAAAGAGGAATTCCCACATAAAAATAGTTTCAGGCATGCATAGTAGAGTCTCCTTGAGTTTTTAGCTGAATACCAATTTGTACATGTGTAGAGGAGACTCAGTGAGGATGGGCATAGAACACGACCAAAGAAAGACTAACTACTAGAAAAGAATAAACTTAACACTTCCTGGATATCACACAAGACTAGCAGACATTTATGGGTTCTGATCATCCAGAGTTCAGAGACTTCATTGAGCATACAGAAGCCAGAAAAGCGCCACATTTCAGAATCGAACTAAACCAGTCATAGAGGAAATGCTACTTCAGGTTTATATAGATAAAGCTTAAAACACGTTTTGAAATGATTGACCTGATCTATATATAAATTAATCACATGCCAAACAAAGTCTAACACTCTTTATGACAACCAAATTACAATGATCAACACTGTCACAATCTAATATCTAGAATCTAGTCAAAAATTACAAGATAATATACAATTCCTGACTTCAAACTATACTACAAAGCTGCATTAATCAAAACAATATGGTATTGGCAGTAAAAGAGACATACAGACCAACTGAACAGAATTGAGAGCCCAGAAATAAACTGACGCATATTAGGAACAACTAACTTTCAAAAAAGCCAAAATCATATAATGGAAAAAGAAAAGTCTCTTCAATAAATTCTGCTGAGAAAACTGAAAAGCCACAGGCAAAAGAATTGAATTAGATTTTTATCTAACACCATACACAAAAATAAACTCAGAATGGATTAAAGACTTGACTATAAGGTGCAAAACAAATATATAGAAGAAAACACAGGCACTACACTTATGGACCTTGATCTCAGAGAAGTGTTTTTTTTTTTTTTTTTATCTTGACCCCCTAAGGCAAGGGAATTAAAAGCAAAAATAAATGAATAGAACTACATCAAAGTAAAAATCTTCTGCACAGCAAAAGAAACCATCACAAAACAAAAAGGCAACCGAGAGAAGATATTTGCAAAAAAAAAAAACCTCCAATAAGAAGCTAATACCCAAAATATATAAAGAACACATACAACTAAAAAAATAATCTGATTAAAAACTGAGCAGAGGACATGAATTGGCACTTTCCCAAGACACACATATAGCCAACAGAGAGATGAAAAAAAAGAAATTGCTCAACATCACTAGCTATAGAGGAAATGGAAATCAACCACAATGAGATACCACCTCACACCTGTTAGAATGGCTATTTTCAGTAAGACAAGAAATAACAAGTATTGCAGAGGATGCAGAAAAATAAAAACCCTCATACACAGCTAATGGGAATATAGATTGGTGCAGCCACTATGGAAAACAGTATGTATGGAGGTTCCTCAAAGGATTAAGAAGAGAGCTACCGTGCAACCCAGCAATCCTTCTGTGTATTACTTGAAAATTTCAAAAACACTTATTTGTGCAGATATATGTATCCCTAGGTTCAATGCAGCATTATTTCCAATAGCCAGACACAGAAACAACATAAGTGTCTTTTGACAGATGACTAGATAAAGAAGATGTGGTACATATATACAATAGAATACTATTCGGCCATTAAAAGATTAAATATTTCCATTTGCAACAACATGGATAGAACTTGAGTATTATGCTAAGTGAAATAAATCAGATGGAAAAGAATAAGAACCATATTATTTCACTCATCTGTGGAATATAAAACAAAAATCAGCAAATGAACAAACAAACAAAACAAATTCATAGATAACAGACAAAAATGGTTACCATAGAAAAAAAGAGTTTCGAGGACAAAGAGAGCAAAGAGGGTCAAGTATATGGCAATGAAGGGAAAGTAGACTTCGGTGGAGAATACACAATAGAGTATGCAGACGTTGTATTATCCTAATATATTTTAAAATTGCTAGATAATCAAAGAAGCACAAAAATATGACTCATAAATGAGAAAAATCACTCAGTAAAAACAAATCCAAATGACAGAGATGGTGGAAACTGCAGGCAAGGATATTAAAACCAATATTATTAGTATATTTGATATTAAAAAAACATAAAAACAATGAGAAGATTAACAGAATTATATTTTTAAAAAGAACAAATTAAAACTAGAGTTAAAAAATACCATATCTGAAACAAAAATTTCACTTTATGGGCTTCACAGCAGTTTAGACACTACAATTAAATGATAAAGTAGAGACTGAGGAAATATGGCAAAGTGAGAGATGTCTCCAGATCTCTCCCCTAGAAACAACAATAAGCTGAACATCTAAAACTCAACAAAAAACACCCAAACTGCACACCAGCACATGTGAGGGTGGAATCTGCGCATAAGAGCTGCCACAGGTCAGAACCTTGGGTGTCAGGTGGTAGACTGGGAGAAATAAAGAAGCTGCCTCTCTCAGTTGCTGGGTCTCCCTATAGGAAGACATGGAGGGGAGAAGGAATGGCAATTCCCATGAAAAACTTTGCCTGGAAAAGCTATAAGTTCCTGACAGCCTAAGGCAGGGCCATCACTAGGGCAGAAGGCAGAGAAGTGGAACAGCAGAAAAACAACAGCTGATCATTACCAGCCACATTTGCAAAACCTAGACTCAGCCACAGCCCACAAACCACTAACCCAGGGAGGCCCTCCCCACAATACCCTACAAGAATAATTGCTGCAGAGTCCAAGGGGATCGTGAGTAAACGCTACTGAAACTACTGCTAACACTTACGGAGACTAAGGGTAGTGATCATGAATAAATATCTAGAAGAAAATAAAGGCATTATATGAAGGCATTATTAACTTTATACAAAGCAGGGATCCAAGAGGCGTAGACACCATCTACTGGAAATAAAAAGAAAAGCTCCTTCTTTTCAACAGGCTAGAGAGAGACCTTTATATAGGAAATTTTCTTTCTAGAAAAACAACAGAATACACTTCCATTAAACACCATGAACAACCAAGATGACAAGGCATCTCAGAAAAAAGAAAGAGAAAAATCTCCAGAGTATAAGCTTACAGACATAGAAATATACAACTTAAAAGAAGGAGAATTTATAATGGTACTTATGAAAAAACTCAGTGACTTCTGAAACAAGTCATATCAACAATTTCATTGAATGAAAAAACAACTAGATAAGGAGAACAAGGAAACTGAATCACTCAAAAAGAACAAAATAGTATTTCTGCAAATGAAAAACACACTGCAAGAGTTGAAAAATAAAATAAAAAGCTTGAGAAATAGAGTCAACCAAATAGAGAAATGAATCAGTGTTATCAAAAATAAAAATCCAGAAATAAATCAGAAGGAAAAAGAGTGAAACTGAAGAATGAAAAATAATTAAAGAAAAATTCAAGAACTAGCTGGTACCATCAGGAGAGGAAACATAAGCATAAGAGGCATTATTGAAGGTGAGAAAAACAGCAAGGACTAGAAAGCATTGTTAGACAAATAACTAATGAGAATTTTCCATATCTAAAAAACGAGCTGGAGCTTGGAATTCAAGAAGTCAACAGAACACCCAATTACTTCAATCTAAAAAGGCCTTTACCATGTCACATTATATTAAAATTATCAAAAATCAATGACAAAGACAAAATTCTCAGGGCATCCAGGGAGAAGAAAATGGTAACTTATAAAGGTAAATCCATTAAATTATCATCGGACTTCTCAGCATAGACCTCACAACCCAGAAAGGAATGGAATCAAATATTTAAACTATTAAGTGAAAGAAACTACTAGCTGAGAATAATGTATCCAACAAAGCTCTCCTTTGAACATGGAGGAGAAATTAAGACATTTCCAGACATACAAAAATTGAGGGAATTCTCCACTATGAAGCGTGCACTACAGGAAATACTGAAAGCGGTCAGCTCACCTAAAAAAATGACAAAAAAATACATAATTAGGAGTAAAGTGATGATCAGGAAAAGAGAAGCAGAGGAGTGCAACCCTTACTAAGAACAGGGCATTCTAAGCTTAAATAATAACGGAATTGCTATAGCAAAATAGTAATGAACGCTCAGTATACATGGGGACAAAATGAAATAACAATGACTGAAAAGAGGGAGGACTCAAAGATCCAAATTTCCAAAAGGGAATGGAGATAAGCCACATACAGAAGAAAATGGATGACTCTATATATTTAATTAATTCTTACATAATCATAATGGTAATTACACACTGAAGATGCTGAACTGAAGTATGTAACACAAAACACGAAGAACCACAGATAAAACTCACAAAATCCAACCTAAATTAAAACAAAAACAAAAACAAAAACAAAAACAAAAAACAGAAACACAAAGAAAAGGAAGCAATGGAAACACCGAGCTACCAGAAAACAAAAGATAAAGTGGCTATAAGAAGACCCCACATTTCCATAATTACCCTAAATGTAAATGGACTGAACTCACCTATTAAAAGGAAAATTGCAGATTGGATCAAAAAAAAAAAAAAAACCCAACCATATTCTGCCTGCGGAGACACATCTCAGCTCACAAGACAAATATACACTCAAAGAGAAAGAGTGAAAAATGGTATTTCAAGGAAATGGTACTCAGAGAAAAGCAGGAGTATTAGTACAAGTATCAGACAAAATAGTCTTCAAAATAAAAAAGGTAAAGAAACATACTGAAGGACACTTCATAAGGATAAATGGAATCATGTACAAAGAAGACATAACACTTATTAATATCTATGCTCCCAATCAGGGAGCCCAGAAATATGTCAAGCAATTACTAACAGAACTAAAGGGAGAAACAGACCAAAACACTATCGTAGTAGGGGACATAATACACCACTGTCAGATATAAACAGATCATCCAAACAGAAAATCAATAAGGAAATAACATCCTTAAATAACACATTACACCAACTGGACATAATTGGCATTTACAAAGCTTTCCATCCCAAAAGAACTACTATACATTCTTCTCTGGTGTGCATGGAACATTCTCAAGAATCAACCACATACTGAGACACAGAGATAGCATCAACAAATACAATAGGGTTGAAATTAAACCAACCTTGTTCTCTGATCATAATGCTTTAAAACTAGAGATCAACTACAGAAAGAAATCAGGAAGAACCACAAAAACATGGCGATTAAACAACACACTACTGAAGAATAACTGGGTCAGAAAAGAAATAAAAATATCAAGAGATACATAGAAACGAATGATAATGATAGTACAACATATCAAAACTTTTGGGACAGAGCAAATCAGTCATAAGAGGAAAGTTCATATCATTACAAGTCTAACTGCAAAAACAAGAATGAATCCAAATAAACAATATAACACTTCATCTTAAAAAATTAGAAAAAGAACAAATGAAGCTTAAAGTCAGCAGAAGAAAATAAGTCATCAAAATTAGAGCAGAAATAAATGAAATTAAATAAATAAATAAATAAATAAATAAATAAATAAATAAATAAATGGATGCAACAAAGAGCTGGTTCTTTCAGAAGGTTAATAAAATTAGTAAACCCCTGGCTACACTCACTGAAAAAAACAAAAACAAAAACAGAAGAACATAAGTAAACAAAATCAAGGATGAAAGAGGGGAAATTATGACTGACATTGCAGAAATACAAAGAATCATGGAAAGATACTATGAAAAATTATATAACAAAAAAATTAATAACCTAGAAGCAATGGACCAGTACATAGAAAACTACAATCTTCCTAGACTGAATCAACAAGAACTGGAAAATCTAAATATAATGATTGGCAGTATGAACATTGAAACAATCATTAAAAATCTACCAAAAAGTAAAAGTCTGGAACAGATGGCTTCACCAGTGAATTTTACCGAATATTCAAAAAGATTTAATATCTATTCTCCTCAAACTGGTCCACAAAATTGAAGAGGAGGCAATACTTCCCAACTCACTCTATGAGGCTAATATTACTCTGATACCAAAACTTGGTAGAGATAACACACAAAAAAAGAAAATGAAAGATCAATATCTCTCATGAACACAGATGCAAAAATCCAAAATAAGATACTAGTGAACCAAATACAGCTACATATTAAAAAGATTATACACCACAATCAAGTGGGTTTCATCCCATAGGCACAGGAATGGCTCAAAATAGGCAGTCAATTTATGTGATACACCACATAAACAAATTAAAAAATAGGAATCAGATGGTATATGAATAGATGCAGAAAAAACATTCATGATGAAACACTTAACAAAATCGATATAGAAGGAAAGTACCTTAATGTAATAAAGGCCATATATGGCAAACCCTCAGCCAACATTATACTGAATGGTGAAAAACTAAAAGCCTTCCCTCTAAGATCAGGAATGAGGCAACGCTGTCCACTATCCCCACTGTTATTCAATATAACATTGGAGGTCCTAGCAAGTGCAATCTGGCAAGAGAAACATATAAAAGTCATTCAAATAGGAAACAAAGAAATCAAACTGTTGCTATTTGCAGATGACATGATTTTCTGTATAGAAAAGCCCAAAGACTCCAGAACACTACTAGAAACAATAAGCAAATACAGTAAAGTTTCTGGATACAAAATCAACATTAAAAAATCCATAGTATTCCTATACTCTAATAATGAAGTGTCAGGAAAAGAAGTGGAAAATATAATTCCTTTTGCAATTGCAACAAAAAGAATAAAATACCTAGGAATAAATTTAACGAAACGTGTGAAGGACTTATATAATGAAAACTACAAGGTCCTATTAAAAGAAATCAAATAAGATACAAAGAAATGGAAAGGTATTCCGTGTTCTTGGAGTGGAAGAATCAACATAGTTAAAATGACCATATTACCAGAAGTATTATACAGATATAATGCAATACCCATCAAAACTCCATTGGCATTTTTTAAAGAAATAGAACAACAACAACAACAATAACAAAAACAGCTTTGTATAGAAGCACAAAAGACCAAGAATTGCTAAAAGCACTTGAAAAGAAAAAAGAATGAGGCTGGAGGCATGACTCTACCCAACTTCAAATTATACTACAAGGCAACAGTAATAAAAACAGCATGGCAGTGGCAGAAAAACAGATACACAGACCAATGGAACAGAAGCGAGAGTCCAGAAGTAAATCCATATTTATATGGGCAAATAATTTTTGACAAAAATGTCAAAAAAAAAAATACAATGGAGAAAGAAAAGCCTCTTCAATCAATGGTGCTGGGAAAGCTGGAAAGCCACCCGCAAAAGAATGAAACTAATCTGTTGTCTATCACCACACACCAAAATTAACTCAAAATGGATTAAGGACCTGAATATAAGATCTGAAACAATAAAATGCATAGAAAAAATCACAGGAACTAAACTCAAGGATTTTGGACTTAAAAAGAATTTTATGAATTTGACCTCAAAAGCAAGGGAAAAGTTAAAATAAATGAATGGGGCTACATAAAACTAAAAAAGCATCTGCTCATCAAAAGAAATCTTCAACAAGGTAAAGAGACAACCATCCAAATGAAAAAATATATTTGAAAGCAATACCTCCGATAAGGACCAAATATCCAAAATATACAAAGAACTCATACAACTCAATAACAACAAAAAAGCAAACGATCCAATCAAAAATGGGCAGAGGATCTCAATAGACACTTCTTTCTAGGACATACAAATGGCCAAGAAATATATGTAAAGATGCTCAACATTTCTAGCTATTAGAAAAATGCAAATGAAAACCACAATGAGATACCATCTCACACCTGTTAGAATAGCTATCATCAACAAGAAAAGTAATAACAAATGTTGGAAAGGATGTGGAGAAACAGAAACCCTCATACACTGCTTGTGGGAATGCAAACTGGTACAGCAACTATAGAAACAGTATGGAAGTTCCTCAAAAAACTAAGAATTGACCTAACATATGATCCAGCAATCCCTCTACTGAGTTTTTACCCCAAATATTTGAAAACCATACCCAAAAAGATATTTAGACACCAATGTTCATAGCAGCACTATTCTCAGTTGCCAGGACATGGAAGCAACTGTAATATCCTACAATAGATAATTGGCTAAAGAAGCTGTAGTACATATATATAATGGAATATTACTCAGCCATTAGAAGAGAGGAAATACTGCCATTTGCGACTACATAGATGGACCTTGAGATAATCATGCTCCGTGACATAAACCAGACAGAAAAAGTTGAAAATCACATGTAATCACTTATACGTGGGATATAAACCTAAAAGCAACAATGAACATGACAAACAAACAGAGACTCATGAGTATGGAGTATAGAGTAGTGGTTACCAGAGGGTGGTGGGTGAGAGAGGTTGGGGGAAATAGATGGGGTAATGGGGGTCAAATATATGGTAGCTGAAGGAAACTGGACTTTGAGTGGTAAACACACAAAAGAATATACAGATGTCAAATAATCACATACACTTGAGAATTACATAATTGTATTAACCAATGTTACCCCAATAAGCTTAATAAAAAAGAAAAAATTAAGAAAATATTAATTTTTATTCTTTTTGCTGCAATTGCAAAAGGAATTATATTTTCCACTTCTTTTCCTGACACTTCATTATTAGAGTATAGGAATACTATGGATTTTTGAATGTTGATTTTGTACCCAGAAACTTTACTGTATTTGCTCTTGTTTTTTTTTCTGAACTCATTTCCCCCAAAATTCTGTAGGATACTATCTATTAAAAACAAGTACCCCAAATCTTGTGGTAATCTTTTTACTGTACAGAAAAATTTAATAAAAGGTTTCTATATATTGGTATTGGATGGGGAAAAAAAGATGAGTTAAATAGAAATAATGGCAAGAACTATTAATCTGAAGCACAAAAAAGAAAAATATCTTAAATAATATCAGAGAGCTTCAATGACATGACAATATAAAGTGATCTAACATAGAAAAAATTTCCATAGTAGTGAAGATCTAAGTCAAAAGAACTATCAGAATAAATGATGAGCTGACATTTTCCAAATGTGACAAAAAAATATCAGTTTACAAATGTAAGAATTTCAATGAACACCAAACAAGATGTACATAAAATAACCTGAAGGTACACCATAATCATTGTGTTGAAAACAATGATAAAGAAAAAAATATTAATAGTAACCAGAGTGAAAGACATGTTACATAGAGGAAAACAGTTTAAAATGATTGCAGAAATTAGTCAAATACATAAAATGACCCAAAGATTTTTTTTACCTCAATTACCTTTGAATTATCTACTTTGACTTTGAATTATCTACTTATATATTTACCTTCCTGACAAAGAAAGTAACTTACAATATGGCTGGTAAAAATAGATGTTTCTAGTCAAAGAAAAAAGATGATGTCAATAAGATATTAAATGGCTATGTCAGGGACAAGATAGGAGGTAGAGAAAAATAAGATCCTGGGACATTAATTTCAATTATTATCATGTTCTCAGTCTCAGTAACCCATCTTTTAGCAAAGCACAGCTTGATAATTAAAGGAATGTAATAGAACAACAAAAGGAGTGCATCTTGACATTGGAAAGACCAAGGACTTTGGTATCAGACCTGGATTTGACTCCTGATTCCATCCCACAAACTCAGAGACTTTACGCAAGGTACTTTCTTACTCTAAGTTTCAGTTTCTTCATCTCTAGGAACAAAAATTTCACCTACCTCACAGAATTGTGAGGATTGAGACAAAGGTAAATGCCTGGTACATAGTAAGTACTCAAATATTAAAGTTATTTTCTAGTTTCCCTAATAAAAATGAGCATTAAAGTTATGAGTTAGTAATTTAGTAATAATTATCAAAAGTCTTCAAATAAGCACACTCTGTGACCCAGAAATTTTACATCTTATAACTAAAGGGAAAATAATTAAACAGTACCTCAAGGTTGGATAAATAGAGATTTTCATTTTAGAATGATAATGGTTAAAAATTGAAAACAATCCAAAGGTCTTTCAGTAGTAAGATGGTTAAATAAATTATTGCATATTCATATAATGCATAAGATATGTTTCCAAAGAGAGGAGGGTCTTTCACTCTGCTCTCTGGAAAGGAACAGTATTTGTAAAATGACTGTTAATCTTCCTCTTCATGCCCTCACATTCTCCTTCCTCTGGAAGGATAGGTTATCTAATTAATGCACTGCTGGGGCTACTCATTATGCCTTCAGTCTCCATGGGGGTAGCATTATTTCCTTAAAGGTCATTGCACATACACTGACCTTACTGTTTTCTCCTCTTAGACCTGCATGCCCCCTGTAACACGACGCTTCTCTCTACCTCTGCTTTATTTCCCCAGGGTAAGCCCAACAGGACCTCCTCCCACCACAAATGGTATACTGTGGAGACATTAAAAATTATGTAGTGTTATATATTTTGACATGGAAAGACAATAACACTATCTTGTTGAATGAAACTGAAAAACACACAAATACAAACACTAATATTGCTTTTTTCTCTAGTGAGATTAAGATAAATTATTTTTCAGAGAGAAGGGAGTCTGTTTTCCTAACTTTTCTACAAGATGATTGTACTATTTGTATAAAGTTATTGTTTTTTAAGTGTGTAAATAATACAAAGAAAAAATAAAATAAGAACAGCAATAAAGTATAAATAGGGAATGAAATCAAAATAGATAATTAGATCGAGTAGCCTCTTTCAACACTTTCCAAGAGTTATATAAGATTCTAGAAGCAGGTTTCTAAGTATGCTTTCTTCAAACATAATTTCTAATATTGTAGAACCTAAACTCTAATATCTCCAAATGACAGAGCTTTTAATATCCTAGGTAAAGTCCTATTACTCTATGTAGCAAAATCATGATATAGCAAAATTAGTTCTCATAATACCCTGTAACAGCAGCATTATAAAAAGATTCTACCATAGTTTTGTTATGTTTATTCATTGATAGGTATACTTTTTTCAAAGCAACCAAACCCATTACTAATAATTTAACTAACACCTACTTGAAGCCTATTTTAAACTAAGTTTAATGATACTGAAATTAAAGAAAAAAAAACATCACCAGGCCTACACAGAAACCTATTTTAAAATATCTAAAATTTAAATAAATTAACATTGAAATGAACAGATCAACTCTAAGTCTTCAAAGTTACATTAAATTTACATTCTATTGAAATTATGCTTTTATAGCAACTGAGGTGTTAAATTAACTGCAGCATACAGAATTTCATACATATCACAGGACTCAACAAGAACATTCAATTTAATCTAATAGAAAAAGTATCCCCAATTTTATATGTGTTATACGAACAGTTCCAACTTACAAGTGGATTGAACAGTAGTTTCCCCTTACCTTTGAGGAATACTTTCCAAGACCCCCAAAGGATGCCTAAAACCACTGATAATACAGGTAGTATATATACACTATGTTTTTTTATACTACATACACACACACACACACACACACACACACACACACACACACACACAATGTTTTTTTTTTTTCCTATACAGTCATACACTTTACAGCCTCTCTTTGGCATATCTGAATTGTTGCATCACTACTCTTACACTTGTGGACCCATTATTAAATAAGGGTAACTTGAACACAAGCACTGCAATATTGTGACAGCCATCTGAAAACCAGAAAGTCTAAGTGACTAGCAGAAAGGGAGCATCCACACCATGGCTGCACTGCACTAAAGGATAATTCATGTCTCAGGCAGGATGAAGTGAGATGGCTTGAGATTTCATTAAGGAATTCAGAAACATGCATAATTTAAATCTTATAATTTTTTTTATTTCTGAAATTTTCAATTTAATATCTCTGGACCAGAGTTAACTGTGGGTAACTGAAACTGCAGAAAGTATAATTGCTGATTGCAGGGAGGGATGAGGCGGGTACTGTATTCTAAAGTATGTTTGTGAATCAGTTGACAAACAATGCTGGGGCAAATTTAATGAGAACAAATTTAAGTAAAATATTTACGTGTAAAATATAATCTGAAAAACACAGTTAACCCATAAAATAATGTACTATCATAATAACAGATATTCTACGCTCTGAACTACCTTGCAATTGGTGTCAGGGAGGGATGGGTTTAAGGAGCCCTGAAAAATGAGATGTTCACTGGAAAGGAGAAGAGGCATGTCTCAGCTTTAGTAGCAGCAGGACCCCAAAAGCAACAAAGGAGAGCTCTAGCATCATAGGGTCCAAGCAAGCATGCTCAGAAGGATCAATGCAGTGTCTTTAAAATGAGTAATCAAGGACTTCTTGTAAAAAAGAAACAAAACAATACAGAAAGAATAACTGTATAAAACCACACAGCAATCAATAAATACCATGAAAGCATTCCTTCAGTTTTGAACTTAAAAATAGAGATTATAGGTCTGCATTTCATTTACCATAAGTAGATTCCCCTATCAGAAACTCCTAGAAGAATAAGGAGCTATTTTCCATTTCTTGCATATTTTTCATCTATAATTATCCCTGCTAGCCAGGTTTTTGGGGAAAACCTGCCAGATATCACATCATGGCTCCCAGGGAGTACATTTGGGTAGAAAGCAACATAGCATAGCAGTTAAGAGATCAGAATTTAGCATCTAACTTTGGGCAAGTTAGTTAACTTCTCAGAATTTCAACTTCCTCCTAAACTGGATATAAAATTAATGCCCACCCCAAGGTGATATAATGAGGATTAAATGAGGTAATCCATGAAAAACACTTATCACAGTGCCTGGCACACAATGTAAATGATCAGTAAATGTTACTGGATAGTTACCTAGAAGATCTAGGACAGAGATGCACCTTTTTATAATATAACTGGCATATTTCCTTTATCAGTTCCAAAGAACTACATTCTTAACATCTGAAAAAAATTGTTATTTTCCTCCTTTTGAAATGATACCAGAGCTCAAGTATCTTTCATCCTATTTCTATGCTTAATTGCCTTCTCTCTCCCCACAAAGTGGTAAGACTTCTTTGCCTCATCAAGAAGGGAAATAAATGCCTTTTAAAAACAATATATTTTATTCATAACTGATTATTTTCTTTGGAAATTAATCACAGAAAAATCAATGTGAGGCAATGTGGGAAACATGAAAAATACATTCCAAATTTTACCTAATATTTCCCAAAACCTCCCTCTTTCACTTGGTGCAATTCTTCTGCACTTGTGCTCATAACATTTTTAATTACAGTAAGTACCAAATAAGTCATATATTTTCCCATGAATTTTTGTAAAAAAAAGCTAAATTTGAGTCTTTCATCCAACATAATCAGTGATCTATGAATACATGCTGCGTACTTGAAAGATACTTCTTTAAATATAACAACTAAAGGTTAAAAAAATAAAAATAAAAACGCTAACCATTCCTGATGGAAATTATTTGAAAATATATTACGCCTAGACTACACTGATGAAGAGTACAATGAATCTTCCCTTGATGAATCATCATCAAGATTAATTTCTATTCTGTGCAATAATACAGGGATGTTCTTCAAAACGAATGAAGAGCATTGGGCTGTTTTTCTCTCTGTGAAATAACTGAAGACTAATATATTTTTATAGTTCTTTCTTCTGCTGCTAGCTGTCACATCTCACTGTCAATAGCACCTTTCATTTTTTTCTTCTTTTCAAAACACAACATTAACTAGGTGAGATCCTGAGTTGTCACCCACAATTCCCTAAGACACACAGAGTCTGTTTTTTTGTTTTGTTTTGTTTTGTTTTTGCTTAATTTGCACAAATGTGAGCAATACTATAAATAGTTGAGATCAGTCAGAATATTAAGTTCCTGATAAAGAAGCCTCTGCTGATGACAAAACTGCCATAATTGTATTTCAAAAAGCGAGACAGTAAAACCCAATGGATGGGAATCTTAAAAATCAGAAAACATGCTATCACAGAAAGATACATAAAGCAGGCAGACACCATCTATCTGTGATTCATCTAAATAGCACAGAAATTAAGCTTTGAACATTTTAGGGTATGTGATACTACAATGACATGGAAATCTCATTTTCTTCCTTTGTTTTATTACTTTCTTATTAGCTCCTATCCTATGACTACCCCAATCCACCAACCAAAATAAAGAAAATTAAGCACTCTGAATGAAAGTCAATTTAATATTATGCAGGTCTATAACAACTATTTGTAATCAGGAATCAACAGAGAGTCTGGCCTAGTTGAGCATATCTGCAAAAGGACATGAGGTATAAGCAACTGTTCTTGTAGCAAGCTTTAGAGCTCAAGAGAGTATGGGATACATCTGCTTGATACCTTCATAAAACGCAAGAAGAGAATTTAGCAACAATTCAAGTTAATGAATAGGCTTTTAAAACACCAAGGTATTGGAGGTACCCTGATAAAGAACAAAAGCCTTAATCTCCTGGTCTAACAAATTAAGCATTAGACTAGTTTGAAGTACTAAAAGAAATGACATCCAATTTCCTTTACCTACCAAAAGTGGTATTCATACAAATCTGCACTGTGCAGAAAAGCATTAACATAGCATGTCTAAGACTAAGGCTTGCTAGAAGGTTGATCCTTGGCTCATGTCTAGGAACTGGGTTTGGGGGAGCGTTCCCATTGCTCCCTAACTGATAAGGATGGTCTTTGCCTGCTTCTACAAATAATGTGGATTATACTAAATACCTACTTCACTTCTGAACATCTGGAACTTTGGTACATGCTAAACAGAAGACTTCAAGAAGAAACCTTGGGACCTGACTTCCTGATGAGCTTCTCTAGGCTGGAACACTGCAGATATACTGCTGTGTTTTCACTGTTGAGGGAAGAAAGCACTGCATGTGATCCTTCATGGGAGGGAGACAACAGAAGGAAGCCTACCCAGGGATTCCTCCAGAATCAACCTGTACCTTTTCCCTTATGAACTGCTTGCGTACCCTTACTATGTCACTATGGCAAATCTTAGCTGCTAGTAGAACTATATTCTGAGTCCTATGAATAGTTCCAGGGAATCTCCAAATGTGGGAGTGGTCTTGGAAACCTCCAACTAAACATGTGAAACTGTTTTGAATGTAGAGAGAATTTTAAAATGACTAATACTTGGGTCCCACTCTTAAAATGCTTATCACCTACTAGGACAGTTGGGAGGTTATGCTGGTGATAAACCAGTAAATATTAATCATTCATTCAAAATTTTAATAAACATTTATCATATTCCTAGCAATATTAGGTAATAGCAGAACAGGAATATAAAAATTAAATATAGTCTCTATATAAAGGAGCTTACAGTAGTAAATAAACTAGTACACAGTAACAAATGATCCTCTTGGAAATCATACTGTCTGAAATACATGAAACAAAATACATTGACTATTCTGTCATGGGGATTCTAATTTTCTCTCTGACCTATAATTTGACTTGCACAATTTACATGTTTCCTTGGGTAATACTAGAGGTATTAATTTTCCTCAAAATATTTCAAAAAGGGCAGGGTGGTAGGGCTTAAGTTTTTCCAGACTCTCTAAATATTTATTATAGGAGCCTTTCTAGAATTGATCAGCTATCAACTAAGTATCAAGCACTATGATAGAATTGCTTGGAATAGAAAAATAAATACAACCCGAACTTCTAGGATCTCACAGTCTCCTGAGAGACAGAAAAGTAAACAAATCATTAGAATTCCAGGTTATGAGTGTGGGATGTTTTCAGGATGTGATATGCCAAATGTAGATGAGGAGCACAACTGATGATCTCTACCATTACACACCAATATTGTTAGAAAACAAATGTGTGAAAAGGAGCTAACAGTTATAACACCTGAATAGCACGGTCTTAAAATTAATTATAAGATTATTACCACTACCTATACTTTAAAATAGTTATACATTTTCCTTCAAGTTCTATACTTAGAAAAACATTTTATCAAGATATTATTTTACCTAATACAAAAGCTAGTACAAAATATCCCCTACAATGGTATTGGTGAATACATTATTACATCAGGCCATGGGAAGGTCTTCACAAACATATAATTTTGCATTCCTCTCAGAAAAAGTTCTTGATGTTGAAAGGTATGTTTGATTCTATTTGGCACTGCATTGAAAAAGAACCTAATTTTTTAACCAACTTTCTTTAAACCAATGAAACACTATTTTTATAGAGGGGAAATAAATTTTGAAATTATTTTTAATCACTTCATTAAATTTAAACCTCATTACCTTAAAAAATCACCATTTTTTTCTCTACGCAAGATATTATAATCTCTTATCTTTGAAGACTTTAAAAATATATTAGTTCAAAATTCATTTCTTGGTTCCCACTGAGATTTAAATTACCTGAAACTAATAGCCTCACTGCAAGCATTCTATTCCATGGCTTGTAAGTTGAATTCACCAGCAGGGCATCTATGTTTTGTATATGTAAATTCCACAGGTTTACTATAAATTCATGACATCAACAACACTGGCAGTCTAAAAGATTGGTACTGCTACTGAAACAAATATGCAAAATGAAACAGGAAGTAGCCATAATTTTTCCTGCTTGCCTATTTTATTATGGTAATCATGGAAAACATGGAGATAGGCGAGGGCACAAAAACTAAGATAGCAGCTGAAAGCAGTATAAACTATAAGAAAAATAAATATTTGCATATAAATCAAATAAGTAATAAGGTTTACATCATGGTGCATACTATAAAATTATGTTATTATAGAAGGTACTGCTTGCATACTAGCTTAAGTCATTACATCTAAAATTTGGCACCAGCTATATTGAAAGAAAATTTACTAGCAATAACATATACCATATTGACCAGGGTTCTCCTTTACCATTTAAATTCATCCTAATACTATAGGGAATCTGCAAAACAGAACATGAAATTACTACCAGAATAGAGTAAAAGGATTTGTGTCATTATCACTGAAAGTAAAGTAGAATGAGGTGTTTTGGTTTGGGAATCCCTTACTTTTTTTTCTATAATTCTTTTTTTTCCCTCTTTTAAATAGCTTATGCAAGTAACATTGTTAGTGCTCAAACTGGAATCAATAGTTTATGTTTTTTAAAAACACATACAGAAATTGATCTAAATACATCTGTTATAATTCTGTAGCAGGAATTACATTCAGAATAACTAAATTATATTTGTTACCAGTATTGCTTGATACTCTTACAAAATCTGCTTATAACCTCAGCCATTCACAATAGATAAGACTAAATCCAAGTTCTAATTACCTGAAGCCCCATTCTCCACAGTCCCTTAATTACTCCCCGGTAATCAGGTGAGCACTTACAGTATGCTAACTTCTCCAAAGGTTATCAAAGGGCCATTTAGTTAATTTCGGCTGCCAAATTCTTGATTACTATTGCACTAAATAACTTTTATATTATGCAACAGTTAATGGTGACAGGGCACTTTTAGTACCTTTCTGTGGAAAAGAGCCTACACGTACAATCACATTTTGTATTAACTCCCCTTGTTTCTTCAAACCAGGTTTTCTCAACCTTGAGGAAGTCTCACTTGACTTTGCATACCTCCCTGCTGTTCCTCAAGGACATTCTCCTCTGCTCCCTCTATAAGGACCATTAGGTCCTATCCATCCTTCCACTCTCTAAACATGAGTGCTCCCATTTGTCCCTCTTCTCTTTTTTGTCCACTCTCTGCCCCTCAAGTAGCCCCAAATTTTCTAAGGTTTGGACTATGGCTTCTATATGAGAACCCACAAAAGGACAACTCTTCCTTTCTCCTTTTACCTAATACATCTTCAGCTTTTCCACTTCTATTTCACTCCTTCCACAAACCAAATTGATTTTTTGTGTCCAAAACCAAATCCTTTTCACTCCCCAAGTAACAACAAAAGCAGTGGCTAACATTTAATCTTCACAGCATACCTTGGAAGTAGATGCTATATTTTGTCATCCCATTTTACAGATGAGAAAATCAAGATTACAGAGTCTGCAGGATTTAAACCCAGGTCAGCTGACTCCAGAAGTTGCCTTTTTAACCACAGTTGCTCACCAAATTTGAGACTACTTGACTATGATATAGTCAGACTTACAAAAATGGCTGTTCTCCAAAACACAGTCAAGATCCAGTCAACACTTCCTAGGTCTCCATTCTGCACTGATGATTTCCACCACAATAATCCTATATTTAGACAGGTCAAATGGGCCCACTCCACTGAAGTCCATCTTTACCATCCAGGTCCTGATGCCACACACTGCACTCTAAACTCATGTACCACATACCATCACATCTTCCTCTTCCTAATTAAGCAAGCCCTATACATCAGGGTTCCCCAACCCCCAGGCCATAGACCGGGATCGATCCATGGCCTGTTAGGCATTGGGCCACACTGCAGGAGGGGAGCAGTGGAGGTGAGAAAAACTTCATCTGTATTTGCAGCTGCTCTTTAGCGCTAGTATCACTGCCTCAGCTCCACCTCAGATCATCAGGCATTAGATTCTCATAGAAGCACTAGTCCCTGGTGCTAAAAAGGTTGCAGACTGCTACATATACATAGTCTAGGGATATGAGAAAGGGGGGATATGTTTAAGCTGTTTGGCTCTGTGACCACTTGATATGAATTTTTATTCAAACTGCACACCTTTGTAAAACCCTGATAGTCAATAGATGAGTTTAGTTTCATTCATTTAATTGTTGATATTTATATTCACACTACTGTTTTTACATATATTTGTGAAATGTTTTAGTGTATGAAGGAACCTCTTCCTAAAGTACCAAAGTTAAAAGGACTGGATGATATTTCAATCAACATTGTCAATTTCATGTATCTGTAAGTATAAGAAATCAAAGGCCAGAATATGTTTCTTGATTCAAACCTATAGACAATGAACAAATTAAATGAGGTCTTAATATGAATCTTCACATTTTAATAAAAATAAATGGTTTATTCATTAAGATTTATTCATTATACATGTTCTTCCTGTTCCAGTATTATTTTTAGCAACATGAGAGAATTCTATATCTGTAATTATGTAATCTGGCTGTATCATTCACAAAGAAAACTGGTGCAGCTATGTGAAATATTAAAACCCCAAATAGCCAGAAAGATGGTTAATAAAGCAAAGTGTCTCCTGACCTAGAATCAGTATAAAATGAAACATTCTGGGAAAAAAAAAACATTCCAGGGAAATTAAAGTTTCCACTGCAATGTACCTATTTTAAGTTTCTTCATTGAATATGTCTCCTTCTGTGTGCAGTGACTATAATACTTCCCAAAGATGAAAACATGTTACAATGTGCTTTACATAAAACTGATATATTCAGATACAGATGGATGGTACCTAAGGCCAAATGACAGACCAGTGTGTGACACAAGTTCTACATGTACACAACATCCTTAGAAGTTATTATGATACCAGAAGATTTTTTTGTACAGACATAAAACACACAGGATAAAGGAGCGCATCGCACTGGAGAAAGGGGTGGGGGGTTCTAGCTGCAAGTGTCCATCCTCAAAATCAAAGGTAGGAGGAGGGAAAGTAGACTTCTCAACCTGTTGACATTTCTCATCTGTAGTTAAGAAGTACCAGAGAAGCAATGTCTTGCAACTTTGCCATAAAGCCTCTGTGCTCCCTGACCTGCTGATATACAGAGCTCTTTTATATGTGTCTTTATTACATTTCTCACAATCCAGCAACCTCAGTCACTACTTTTAAAGTCCACTAGAAAACTGCTACCAACATCTCTAGTTTGCATCTGTAATTGATGGTTTTAATATCTGCAAATCATTGATGTTCATGCTGCCATTGATCATCTCTATTCCTCTCTCCCTTTTTAGTTTTCCTTTTTAGCTTATGTGCAAGAAGTCTAGGTCTTTCAAGTCAGTTGCCAGCCAGAACATGCCTTTCTCTCCTGTCATCAAACCAATGACTTAATCTGTAAAATGTAATCCCTAAATCTTATCTCTCTCTCTCTCTCTCTCTTTTCCATTTTTGTCATAACTCAAATATTTGGGAATTTTCTCACCACCCCAATAGATCCCATCCCACTTCATTCTACCCCTTACTTGTAGAACAATATCTGCTCTGGATATTTAACAAGTATCAAAAGATTTATATTTGGCATACTACTAAGATTTCACCATGGTCTGATTTTATGCATTGGACACTTAATACTAAATAAACCTTTGTGAGGAAACAAAATAGTTTATAAGAGGTTAATACTACTGCAATTTTATAAAATAAAGTGATCAATTTACACACTAGAAAATGCGACCTCCACTTCATTTACAATGAAGGAATTAAAACTTAAAAAAACAAATATATTTATTAATGGCCTACTCTGACACTAGCCCAACTGAACTCTAAGCTCCACAGGGCATTTTTCTCCTATTTATTCCCTTAGTACCTAGAAAAATACCTGGCACATTCAATAAGTCTCGGTAAATATATATGTATATATTTTTTTAATAAATAATGTAAGAAACATTAAGGATAAGGAGTGGAGCTGATGTAGCATTAAACCATAAGTCATTAATACATATTTCACAACTTTAAATTTGTGTACACTTAAAAGCACTATAAAATAATTTCTATACCTCTATTTTCAATAGTATTATTTCTTAAAATTGACATTTATGAGCAAGAGAAGATGCCTAAATTTATAAATGTTTTAACACATTCTAGTGTTAGTTCTGTCTCCCTATTTCTATGTAACAGTTTTCCAGGTATGCTGTTTTACCTAAGCTACTCTTTGCATAAGAGAGCTATAGAAAGAGAATCTTAAAAAATGTTATTAGTAATGATTCTTTATAAAAAAAATTATCTCATGTTCTTCTACCTTCACCATAAAACGCTCATCTATATTTAGTCTTTTTGTTTTTATTCATATGGTATAATATTTCTAGGAAAATAGTTTTACTGTAGAACCAAAGAATAATTTTGGCAATTAGGAAAATGTGACTAGAAAATTCTTTTTCCCTAAGGAGTAGCAAGTACTACCTAAATCATGAAACTTCAGAAAAACTTTATCCTAACTACTCAAGGTAGACTATTTAGTTAGGGAGAAATCAAGTTACAGATATAAAAAGGACAGCTGAACGTGGTAGAGGTAATAAGGAGAACCTGCTATCAGAAGGGAAATCTTTATGTTGGAATGCTTATGTTCCATCAGTATGGAGGAAATTGGTTATAAAGGGCCATCAAACTTTTGGCTAAACTTGATCTTATAGACAATACAAACTCTTATAGATGATACAAAGTCAGCTCTGCAATATAGTAATGCCACGATATTGTTGCCCCACTCATAGCTCCTTGACTACTTTGTCACAATCTGTTTTTCAGTCATGCAGATTTATAGCTAAGTATAACTGTTGCTTTTCACGATCCTTCAATCTAAACCACATTATTCTTGTTTTTACTTAAGAGCAATAAGAATTCCCATTTTCCACCCTTTTTCCTATTATATTGGGCTCAAAGAAAGCTAATTTTAAAGTCCTGATTCAATTTCCAATGAAAGAAAATACATTTATAATTCACACATACACACTTTAAATAATGGGTATACTAAATTTACATATTGAAATGAATATTTTCTCTAGTTGGAGTTTAAACAATATTTTTCAAAAACTAACCATTTTTTCAAGTATATTAAAGAAATATTCCAGTAGTGGAAATTGATTTTATAAGTCAATCTAGAAGAATAAGACTATTTGGATAAATAGAAACATTTAATATCAGACATTTTATAAAGGAACTACAGTCTTATTAAATAAAGTATATAGGTGATTATTACATTTTCAGTTGCATTGTATGAATAAAAACCAGATTTTCACAAACAAGTATAAATGTTGAGTTTTAAAACAGCATCTCTTGTAATCTTAGGATACTTTACTATTAAAGACATTGAGAGAAGGTACATTCTGAGGTGTACACAAAAATGAATATGTCTGGTCCTATAAATTACTAATCTGGGTGTTATTTTTGTAACCTTTCAAAAGAAGTAAACCTCTTTTTAAACAGAATAGGCAAAAAATTTTGCAGAACTCATGAAACACCTCTACAAAAGCCTCGGCTAAAGAGCATGCAAGGAAGACAGTTTGAAAAACATTGATTGCTCTAGATGATCAGACACTATGGCAACCCACATTTCTATATGTAAATGTCATATTTTTTTTTCAGAAAAGGCATTTTTGGGTATTTATAGATTCATGCTTGATAATAGTTAAAGATAAACCTCCGTGACTTTATAAGAACAGTGGAACTCTGAAAATAAAAATGTCTAAAGGTATTCTATGAATAATCAGTAAATTAGTATAGCCTTGCTTTCAAATTTACATATTTTTTTGTTACCTTTATTTTTAGGACTTTCACAACCTCTCCTGAGAACCAATATTGATTTTATTAACTTGTAATTATTTATAATATGTGAAAAATATAAAAGTTTTAAATAAAAAATGTGAAAAATAAAGGCATTCTATTTCAAATAGCAATCTGGTAGATTTCTTATCTCTGATAAGATACAAATGTAGATTTAATGTTTAGAATATTCAAAGGCCTATGCAGCAATGAATCTAAGGCCCAAATACAATAGCTACAGTGAATATATGTATCATGTCAGATGTTTCATTACTTCAAATTCTACTATACCTGTGTAATTTTTGTTGTTGTTGTTGTTGTTTGTTGTTGTTGTTGTTGTTGTTGTTGTTGTTTCTGGGAGGAGTGTGGAATAGAACTGCTCCTGGATGAGAGTTAATAAATTAGTATGTGTGTAATTACCTCATCAAGTTCTAACCAACGAGATGTTAACTGTTTAAAATCTGTATTGTATGTGTTATTTTCAGTAAGTCATTGAAAGGCTTTAACAGAGTTTTTTATAAATAAGCTATGGCAGTGAACTAAATTTAAATAAAGAATCGATTAGTCTATACTAGTATTTAAAAAGAAATTATAAAGGGGAAATAAAGCCAAGTTCTACTTTAGAAAGAATGCCAGATGATAAATGTAGAAAATCGGTGAAATCAGAAATCACCATTTTATAAAACCCCAACTATAATTTGATTTGGGTAAGAATCAACAAATGTTAAAACCATGTTAAATGTTGCTGGGAAACAGGTTTTTCTTATGATCTATAAGTATAACATCACATATCACTTATTAATTACAAAGAAAAATATGGAAGACATCCTCTCGACCAAATAATCATACTTAACATCACCAACAGTGCGGCAAACTGATATCCACAGGCCTCATGATATGATGCACTGAAGGACAGACATCACCTACATAGATAGCATCCTTGACAAATAAAAAATGTTTACTATGAATTTAATTATGCGGAAACAATCAGACGAATGCAAATTGAGGAACATTCTGTAAAACAACTGGTTTGGTCTCATCTAAATGCTAATGAAATGAAATATTTTTTTAAAGTCTAGGGTCTGTTATCAATTAAAGTGACTAGAAAGACAGATAAATGTAATACATGATCCTTGATTGGACCCTAGACCAAAAAAAGAAATTATCAAGTACATTATTGGGATAGTTGGCAGAATTAGAATACAGGACACATATTAGATAACAGTATTGTATCAGTGATAAATTCTCTGAGTTTTAAAATGACACTATGTTAATACTTGTTCTTAAAAGATATACATTGAACTATTTCGAGGTGAAGTGTTACAAATCAGTAACTAAGACAGAAAAGAGAAAAAAGGAGAAATTAAAAGAGAAAATACAGCAAATATGACATAATGTTAACAATTAAAGGTTTTTGGTATTGAATGTAATATTTTTACAATCATTCTGTAGGTTTAAAATTTTTCAAAATAAATTAGAGCTAATAATAAAATGTGGTAATGAGTTCCTTATACCTTCAACAATAAAAAGGACAAAATGGGTAACTATAAAATAATTGGTCAGTTCCTTTAATAAAGGTATTAATAGAAAAATTTCAATCTTGCTTTAATTCAGTTCAAATGGTTAAAAAGTTATATACAAAAAAAAAATTTTAATATGCGTGATTTTATTCTCCTTCTTAAAATGTGGTAACTCAGAAACAAAATCAAATTTATGCACTTACTTGTATATTCACACACAATCTGATGTGACATTTTATAATTGGACTACATTAAAAACAAAACCAAGAAATTGTTTTAATAGCTATTTCAGCCTAGTCATCTGTTTAATAGAAGTAATTTTTCCAGCACTCCCCAAAAGTAATGAAAATTAAGGTTTAGAAAATTTCATGAGACTTACTGACACATTTTTCTGCTGCTTTATGTCCATTCAACACCTCTGGATTTTTCTCCAAATTATTCTTATCTCGTAAATAAGAAAAATGTATCTTTATAAATAGTTACCTGAGACAAGTGAGATTTGGCATTGCTTCATATCTTGATAGCAATTTCTGTATTGTGTTCATCCAATAATGGAATAGATTGTGATAGTTGTCATTAGATTTTTAAGTTTAAAAATGGCCTATAACTGTTCACATACTTGAACATTACTGAAAATAAGATCATGCTAGAATTATTCATGACATCAAATGCTTTTAGATATTGTTTACAGTAACCAGGTTGTAATTAAATAAATTGAGCTTGCCAGGATGGATCAAAATACTAATTTGCTATCAGAAGCTACAATCTACCAAAAATTATCTGTATCAGTTTACCTCATCGTAAAATAGGGATTCATTTCTGAAGGGGAAGTGTAGCTACAAAGAGAAGTAGAAAACATGTTAAAAATATAACTACACAACAAAGAAATGGTTGGATATCAGTATCACATTCCTAATAGTGGCTTATGTTAGGGTTATGGGAGTATGCGTTTTGTTTTTTTGTTTTTTTTTTTTTCCTCTCTCTCTCCTTAACTCCATTATCCAATTTTCCAAAACATACTGTATTATTCTCAGAATAACAAACTTGAAAAGGGTTTACTTTAAATCATATATTTGATTTAAAACATATATTTAAAGTAAACATATGTTTAACATTTAGCACTACTTAAAAAAATAAATAAATAAAAGCCAAATTCTTAACTATTATTACAAACTTTAAAGTATTACTCCAGAAACTTTTCCACTTCTGAATTTGTTAGACTTTATTTTGGAAGTGGCTATTTAACTCTTAGTTTATAGATTATATACAATATTCAGTTAGAGAAAAGAGTTCAAATGAAGAGAGAAATATATCATGACTGTGCAGTTTAACATGCATATATTTTAATTTTTACATGAAAGATTAGGGACAATCCTCATGGCTGCTTGTGCCTTTGCATAAAGAGGTGACTTTAAATGTAGTTTGTGGTTTAGGGGCCTTCTTAGAAGACCTGAGCTTTTACCAAGGTTATAATTATAACTGACTTCTAAACTGACACTGAGTAATGAAGGAATGAATACATGCATGCATCAATATATGCTGGAAGTAGTTGTTCAGCACTTTCTTCCAAAAATGTATATTAAGAATAATGAGAACCATTTTTAAAAATATAACAATTATTTCAATGTGTAGTGTGTTTTACAGTGTATAAAGTGCTTCATAATTATATTAGTAAATCAGGCTAGGTACAAATAAAGAGACTTGGGCTCAGGAAATGTTGAATGTTTTATCCCTTAATCACTCTGCCATTAAAAGAGAGAGCCATGAGCCAAACAAACCCCAGGTCTTCGAAGTCCAAACACAGTAATTCTCACTGTGATAATTTATACTATAAGCATCCGTTTCATGTAGTGGCTCTCCTATGGGTACAATTCACTTTGTACACCAATTTGTGAGCTAAAACAACTATAGGTAAACATCCAGGATGTTTCTAGTTGGTGTGATGAAGACCTATTTGCAGAGTTTTCTAGATAATGGGAAAAGAATGGGAGTGGGGTGCTTTTGGTTATTTTTGTCCCATCTATTTACAAAAATCACAATCACTATCAGTAGCAGTGTCATCAATAAAACTAAGGACTTATGTGCATGCACGCACGTGCACACACACACACACATGCACACATGAGAATGAAAGCATTTAGATTGGGTGTGCAATTACAGTTATGAGACCCCAAACTACACAGTTCAAAACCAGTTAAAAAGAAGGCAGCACTATATGGAAAAGTTAAAGCAAGTGGGAGAAGAAGAAACTAAGGGGCCACTTAAATCTACAAGTACCTAAGAGAAATCGCAAGGGTGGTGATGAAGAATCATTCTCAGTAAAAATAGGAAACATATCAAGAGGAAAGAGACCTGAACTGTGATAGGAGAAATTTAGTTTATTCTTGGGGAATAAAAGATTTTAAGATGATGGGCTGATTTCCAAGGGAAGATTTTAGTTCTTGAAAAGCATTATGAAAGCAGCTTCCTAATTTCAGTTTATATGCAGTTCAGTGTCAGAGGAGTTGTGAATATGTAGAGACTAAACAAAAGATGTTTAATTACTTTATCCCTCACAGTCCACTGTTATTTTAAAATATGTAAGGTATATTAAGACATAGTCCTTGCCCTTTGAGAGTGTATAAGCATTTTAATTACACAATACTAATTAAATAAAATCAATATTTAATTGAAATTAATTATAAAAGGCAAAAGTACATAAGAAATCTGAACAGCAATGATATAAAACTCAAAGAGTCACAATGTTTAATCTATTTTCAACACAGGGAAAAGAGCTTAAAAAGAATTAATGGCCATAGCTAAAAACAAGATTCTTTTTAATATTCATGTTTGGTTCATAAAGCAGCAATATCTCTTTCCTCACATGTAAGTTGCTTAATATGTTGTTCATCTGAGTTGATGTTACCCATTTGCAAATATCTGCTATGAAAACACATAGACCATATCTGCTCAGTCATTTTTGTCCCACAGAGCAACATGTGCATAGAGGTTATAGAGTCAGCTATCCCACAGGCAGAGTTCTCACTATGCCATCAGTATGACTATAAGCATTCTCTACCAGGTGGAAGACAATCACCTATTAGAAATCAATGGAGGCCTAAATAACAATTTAGAGAAGGAAAGGAACTATAGTGATGATCGTTATCCACAACTGCCTGAGAACCACCAAATTCTTAGATTTCAGTTAAGAGGCCAAGCTCACAGTCAGTCTGACTAGATTCAAGTTCTGGCTCCCCCACTTGTGTGCAACACCAGATAATGTACTTGCTTTTCTAAGTCTCACTCTTCTCATCTATAAAATGAGAGTGATAATTGTTATGAGGATTAAGTTAGTTTTTACATGGAACTTGTTTAGCACAGTTCTTGGCATTTAGTGTTCTCTAAAGGTTAGCTATTATGTAGTGTTAATACAGCAGAATGAATATTATATACTACATTAGTTTGCTAGGCCTGCCACAACAAAAACAAACAAATGAAAAACAAAGAGGAAGTGGCTTAAACAACCAAAATTGATTTCCTCACAGTCCTAGAAGCTAGAAGTCCAACAAAATGCTTTTGTGTCTTTGATTGATGCTTTTAAAATTCATTTTTGTATTCTTTATCGTTTTAAGAGATAATTGTGGTTGCAACTATAATAACATATAAAATTAATGTAGTAATCCTAGTATCTAAATTATAGTGACCACAGCAAAAAAAAAAAAAAAAAAACAAACTTTAAATGTTACTAGTCACATGACTATCATTTAGAGATGCAGGCCCACAAAGCATTTCAAACAAGCATATACACTGGATGCTAATTCAAATTATGAATATCCATTGATCACTGACAGGAAATACTTTGGCCATATATACTACTTAAAAGGAAAAAAAAACTCCATGGGGTAAGGCCAGACCCCAAGACTATGGAGATGGAGGCAATGCCTTTCTGGAAGATTGATGCACAAACCTACAGAAATACATATACATAGCTCAAATGAGAAAATATGTGAAAGGTCTTTAAAATCTCCAAAGCACTTTATAAATCTAAGATGGCATTTTAAAGATGATCCTATTCTGCTCTTATTCAATTTAGCAAATTTGGGTTCAACCAAGCAATCCTTCCCTAACAGATAAGCAGATAAAAGAAACTTGATTAACTAAAAGTGAAGAAAAAATCAAATGTGAGGAAAAGCCCCAAATTTGACATATAGTAAGTAAAGGTACTCTTTAATATTGATCATTATTTTATTGTTTCCAGTTTTATTCATGCTGACAAGGCTACCTGGATCAAGCACTGTTTCATGAAAAGTAACCCCTGCCATGCTACTTTAAGTTTTATAATGGAACAGCAAATTTTACATGTAGCTTTTAAAGGATACATAGTATATAAACTGTATGACTCAACAACAAAAGCAAATATACCAAAAAAAAACACTTATCATATAATTATCTCATGCTATATGGCTGGTCAAAATTTTTGTCATAGTCGAAAAGTAAAAATAATAATAATAATAAATGCAATATGAAATAATGGTTCTATTCATTTTAAATGTCATATATCAAGCATCAGATTTTAAATGTATTCTTTTATCTGATTATATACACAGAGAAATATCCTCAATAAATTTCTAACATGATCACAATCAAAATATACAGAAAATAAACTTGCAGTGCAGAATCCTACATGAAAATTACATCTTTTTGTTTACAGAAACAGGATATATTATGAAACATAACTGCTCCTTACTCATAAATATTAATGCAATCAATTTACAAAATATATGTCTAAACAGAAAGTCAATATTCATACTGCCTTTTAGATATTTCCAAATGCCCAAGTTAAGATGACTTGCTAATATTTTATAATCTACATTATTTTAGCGTTTTCTAAATAATGAATTTTATCTGGAATGATGAAATAATGTAATTTATGACAATGCACTGGAAGAAAAGAGACTGATAATAAATTGTTCTAAAAATGAATGAAGATTTAAATTGTAAAGCATTTCAAACCATATGCAGATAATCCCATCGAAAACAAGTCTAATACACATGCTGACTTGCAGTATTAAAACATACGGAAATGAAAAGATAACTACTCCTTGCACATAATGAATGTGAAATTAGAAAACACTGAAAATGAAACTTTAATAGTGCGTGTGCTATTTTTAAAAGATCACTTATAATATACCATACCATCATTATACAGTTTCAGGTCTTATTTTCATCTAATTAATAATTGAGTTTTTCTACTTTATGTATTAGTTAAAAATAACTGCATTATTTTATTCTGATTGAATTTAGATTTTTAACAATATCATGAAAGGAAATATTTTACGGCAGCAACTATCCTACAATTTCTAAACCTGTTAAGAAAAAACAATCAAATTGGAGAGCAAGAAGACATGTTTTACCATGAAGCAGCTATTTCAAGCTCCAGTAATCAATGTTTTGTCTCCCCCTTCTGGACTATACAATTATTTTTTTTAAAAACTGCAAAGATTTTATCTTTTTTCACATATTCAAATAATTAGCCTGACACGAATATAACATTACATGAAGCAATCATTAATACGCTATTAGATCAGTAAACTAATAAAACTTCAATGTAATAATGCAATAGCAGCTTAACAACCCACAAATACATACTGCCACACTTAGTGGGTTTTTTTTATGGACATTATGATTACTAGGTGGATTATAAAAGGAACACATAAGCAGCATTTTGAATTTATTACCTTGAGCCTGGCCATGAGTTTATATTTTTAACAGGAACTTCCTTTCAGTATGACCTTCTTCACCAGCCATGGGGAACAAATTCATTTGGCTCTACTTTGAGAAAAAGGTCCTGCAATATTCATTCAATCAGTGCCCATGATTCCCATGCCCCAATTAGGGCCAAGGAATCTATATTTGTATCTAACCTTTACCTATGATGGGGTTGTTCTTTTAATTCAGACTATTTAGAAACACAGCAAAAGGTGCCATCTTGGTTATGTAAAATGGCTTATCTGGTAAGCAATACTACCAGCCATCAAAATAATTAGCTCTTCTCTTTCAGTGGCCATTGAGTCAACTAGAGTACATATGGATTTCACTGCCTAGTACAGATACTGAGGCTTCAGTTTATAAAAAGGTAAATGTTATTAGAATGATAAATGACGTATGTTCAACAGCATGGTGCAGAGAGTATATTCAAAATAGTACAAGTCAGTTTGAAGCAATCAAATTATAAAATTCTACTCAATGCTACAAAATATTTTTGTGTGGTGGCTTTATTCCTGTTTTTTGTAATTTCACTAATATCACCTTGACTGACATGTCTAACAGAATTCATCTTTTCCCCCAAACTCAGTCTTGCTCCTGACTTCTCTGTGAATGCTCAAGTCACCATCATTTCAGTCACCCATGCTTGTAATTTCAGTCATTATTGATTCACACATCTCCTCTGCCCTTTTTAATTTGAAGCTGAGATATTTTACTTCCACAGTCTCTCTCTCTCTCTCATCTATACCCTCCATTTTGTTCTTAGTAACCTCTCTCTAGTTCAGGGTTTTATTACTTAAACTACTTCAACAACCCCCAGCTTGATCTCACTGCCCTAGTCTCTAATCTCTCCAATTTCCACTGCTCCATTAATTTTCCCAAGTACAGCTTACTTTGTCATTCCATTGCTCAAAACCTTCCAGAATTCCTCACAGCTACTCAGCATATCCCTTCTAAAATGACCTTAATCTACCTTTCCAAATTTACAACCTACTACTATGCTTAACCTCAGTTTTTAGTCACCTTAATGAACTCTTGGGGTTGATTATTAAATACCCCAATACTTCCCTTTGTTCACCCCACTCCATCCACAGTGACCTCTTTGCTATTCTTTAAATATTCAAGGCACACTCCTGCCTGTAAAGCTCTTCCATGGATATCTGCATGGCTCTCCCCAGTTGTGTTCATGTCTCCGTTCCAATGTCTTTTGCTCAGAGAGCTCACCTATCTAAAATAGTACATCCCTGACCACTCTCAGCTTTCTCATCTTGCTTTTTTCCCCTTCATAGCACTTTCCACTACCAGTCATTACATTTGATATGTGTTTTATTGTCTGTCTCCCCTGCTAGAATGTATGCTACATGAGGAATTTATCCATATGGTTAATCATTCAAGCACCTAGAATAGTGCCTGGTGCATAACAGGTAACCAGTAACATTTGTTCAAGAAAGGAATGAAACTGTGACTAGAAGTTAACAAAGTCACAGAGAATGACTGAGTGCTGAATCACAGATTCAAATCCAGGTCCCTCTGATGCCAAAACGAATACTAATCCAGAAACACCCTACTGCTGCTCTAGGCACTCAATATTAATGTCATTAAATTACCTTATATTTAACATCATAAGATCTGGTCATTATAATTCTATTTTCCAATTATCATATGTAATCATGTCAATTCTAATTTTTTTCTCTGCAGTATAATAATGATATTTCTACCTATGGATAAATTATTCCTGGCTTGCAGTGAAATCAAATCAATCATTTTAGGTGTTTTCTAAATCTGTTTTATGCAATGTGTTACTGAATTTAAAAAATATATATTTTGGTTGAAAAAGCCGTACAACACTTATTTAGAGCTAGAAGCCATTCAAAAAATCATTCAGTTCTTTCCATCTCTACTCTAAAATCTCTTCTGATATTTAAAAATATCTACAGGAAGATATTTTATAACTTCCCTTCACAAATGGTATCTATAGTAAATCTTCAACTACTTTATTAAATCTTTAAAATAACCTAATCAATATTCTCTTGAGACCACATATGAATTTCTTTCTGAAAGCCCAACAATAAACTACACTACAAAACACATAGCTTCCAATAAATAGGTGAAGCATTCTCCTTTTCCCATCCAGCTAAATCTTTCCCAACTTTCTTGATCCAGAATAAATGATATTAAATAGCACACATCTTAAATACTTTGCAAAAAATAAACAGAGGCAGCTCATACTCTTGTCTAATTTTACCATGCCATCTATCTGTTCTATGTTTTTCATACCGAGTATTTTGAAAACTTAATACCTTTAATGAACAATGTAATTTAGACCTACTACTTACAAGCTTAAAGAAGCTTGCAAATATATGTTAAATACATTAAGTATAAGCAATAAGCTTCAAAACCATCCTGAATTTAGTACTGCTATCCTAATTTTATGAATGGGGAGACTGAGGTTCAGAAAGGTTAAGTTATCTAAGGTTACACAGCTAGTTTGCAGCACAGGTCACTGGATTGCTTATGGTACAATATGTAGCTGAGTGGGAATCTAAACCCAGATCTATTTGCCACTAAAAGTATGACCCCTACTAAAATTTATATCATTTCATAGGGTCTATACTATAGATATAAAAAGACAGATCCATGGGGTTATAGTGTTATTCAAGGCTATAATTACTGTAAAGTATAATAGGAGTATCATAAGAGAAGCCCTTAAGGAACATATAAGTATAAGATGAAGTTGAAAGTGATTCCATAAGAGAGGTAAAAAAAGAAAATTATTAAATTATTAAATTAAAGATAAATTATTGGACAGAAATCAGGGGTGGGAATCAGGATAGGTTTCATGGAAGAGCCATGGAGGATGAGCAGAATGTTTACAAAAAAAGGAAAACAGACTATGCAAAAAAATACTAGATGACCAAGTCAGAAACAAGACCACATGAGGCTCAGAGGGTGGTTATATTCAAGTAACAGAGTTTTCCAGGGTGATTTCTAAAGCAAACCTTTAAAAGGGAAATAGTGAAAAGTAAAATTGATGGTAGCTCAAGATGAGGAGGACCTCAAATGTCTCCATTTAACATCAGAAGGACAAAAGTCAGGGTCATGAAGACATAGTTCATTAAATATTCATTCCATCTTGCCAAATGCAGTCTGGTTTCTATATCACTCATTTTTTTTGACCAAAGTATGTAGTTTCTAGGAAACCATAATTTTTAAAAGTTGTTATTCTATAAGTTCTTCTCTCTGGAACACTTCTATGAAGTTCTTATTTGCCCATTTTATCAATGAACAAACACTTCCCACCTTTGGAAGATTAATGAGACCATGAAAAATAAATCATTTAGTACCTGACTTTCACCACTGATTTTAAAGTTTTTTTTTTTTTCACTCTTCTCTGTAGTCTCTGGAAACAAATAACAACAAAAAAAAATCTCTCCCCTTAAGGCACCCTTCCCACCTAAACTCCAAAACTAATCTGTCATCACTTCCTCTAGAAGATGATTCCTATAGTTTCATCCTTTATTGCAGGATTTGCAAACTCCAACATAAGAAGCAAGTAATAGAAAAGACAATAATATAAAATAGTTTACATTGCAAATCAGCCATAAGATCTATCCCATTATACTGTCTGTAAAAGTACTCTTGGACAAGATGAAGCTTTTCCACAAACCATATAGAGTCAGCTGGTCTGCCACTTTGCAGCTTTAACTAACTGTAGCGCATCTTTAGTCCCTGCCTTTATTGCATTCACCTGGCTGTCTTCCCCATTTAGTATTTTGAGAATAGAAGCTATTTTAATTGGCAAAGAGAGACATATAAATGATTTATTAAAATAAAATATGTTAACTATTATAACACCATATAAACAGTGCTATGGGAAGGAAGGAGTTATCCAGGACAGCTTCTCCTTTTAAGATTTACATGAAGCTTAATCTTGATGAATATTTAGGAGCTTGCTGGGAACCTTAAAAAAGAAAAGGGTATTCTACCTCAAGGAAATAGAATATGCTTGACTTAGAAGTATTATAGAATAGGATGTCAAGAAATTGCCAAGTCTTCCTATACAGATAGAAAACAGGCACATGTAATAATGCAGCTAGAGATGAAATTAGAAAAGGGGGTGGGGTAAGATGACAAAAGGCAACAGGGAGCCTCTTGAAAGTGTTAAGAAGGGAAACACATGATCTCTAGTCATAGTGTAGAACATGCATGAGCCAAGTGGGAGAGGGGAGAGTAAATACTAGGAGACTACTGATTACCTAGGAGGCTATAGACATCACAAATGTGTTGTGTATAAATTACAAGTCTGAACTATGGGAGCTATGTATGGGTTATTAGGTGATAGAGTTGACAGTTATTTAGGAAAAAAGATTAACAGAACTTGGTAACTAGATATGGAGAAATTGGTAGCATTTCACTGACTTTTGGCATAAACCATTGGATTATTTATGTTACCAAGATTAGAAATAAAGGCTGTCTCCAGCCCATGTTAAAATAAGCTCAAGATTCCTCTACCACACAAAACTTCATTATTTAATCCCACCCTTCTATACCTAGCAGTTTATAATAGGTCTTCACTGACTCACAGGTCTCTTAGGTAGTCCCCCACCCTAAACAAATCTTTCTCTATTCTTATCCAGTATTTCTCAAATTGTGCTCTTCAGCCAACCTTAACAGAATCTCCTGCAGTTCTTGATTTAAAAAAATTCTCAGTTCTTGGCCCTACTCCAGACCCCATGAGACAAAAATTTCATTGGATATACTTTCAAGCTTAAGAACCATTAGCCTAATTCATCATATGTACCTCCATCAAATATATATATTTTTAATCCTACTGTCCTCATGTCATTTCCTTTTTCAGACTAATTTCTAATCTTCTTCCTGGACTTTAAGATCCTCTTTCAACTTGATTTTTTTACCTTTCCAATATACATTCTTTGTTCCTGCTAACTCAACTTCATCTCTCACTTCCTTCTTCCCTACCCTGCTCCCAACAGGATTTCCATCTTGCTCCAAACCTTTGCATTGAATATTACTTCTCTAATCTGAGAGTTTATTCACAGTCTCCTCTCCCTAGTCAAACCCCAGCAATCATAACTATTCCAGAAAGCCCAGTTTATGTTCAGAAGTTTTCATGGAACTTTCTGTAATTACTCTAACCCTACTTCTTTCTACTATTTTTGAATTATATTAAATCCTCACTTATGTTGTTGATAGTTTCCTGGAAACTATGACTTTAAGCAAAAGGACATAAAACAGAACCAGTTTTCCAATAAGCTAATTGATATAAACAGGAGTTAAATTCCTAGGGCATCTCATCAATGCTATAATGGAACAATGCCGAACAAAACATTGTTATTCAAGGACCTGCTATGCACTCAAGATCAGCATGCATAATGTAAGGTTTGATTATTTAATAATATATTATTGAAACTATAAGTTCTTATTCTTATTTTCTAGTCATCAGTGCGCCTAGCACAGTTCTTGGCATATAATGTGCACTAAAGAAATATCTGCTGATTTTTTAAATTATAAAAGATTGGTGGCTTTTCCCCCCTTGATGTCACATGAATTTTTAAAAAATCAATTTATTAAAGTAAATCAAATATTAAATATATTCATTATGCTAGAGATGATAGTGATATCAAAGATGTTTCCTGCCTTGTTTTCTAAATACAGACGGCTTAGTCATGAAGGCAAAGTAATAAATTACAAATACCTCTCAATTACAATAGAGGCCATGTTGGTGTATTACATAATAGAGAAATACAATGCCTTGAATACAAAACCTTTAAAAGACAGCAACAGAAAAATTCTCAAAAGATAATATAGATGATCACTTCAATTTATACATTTAATAACAACCGCAGAGTAATTAACAGGACTTGCCCAAGGTCACAGAGCTGATTAGTAGCTCCCAGCAAAGACAAGCACCCAGGCCTCCTGATTGAACATCAAGGGTTGTTTTCATTGTCCTATGTGCTCAGTGATACTAAAATCAAAGTGAGATATTTTAATAAGAATTCCTGTCAGCATAAACTAACATTTTAGGAGTCTCCCCTTGCCATTCCAAGAAACTAAGGTAAAACACATTTTATCAGAATCCTAAAGACTGACACAGGCACAGTTCTAAGGTAAAACTTTCTAAGACAAAATATACAAGCATGTGCTAGTTCTAAAACACTTCTCAAACTACAAGAAAAACAGTTACCATAGCTAATATTCATATCACTGCTTTGGTAAAATATACACCAAAAGAAGAACCAAACATAAAATACTATAAATACTATAAATACGATAAAATACTATAATTCCAAAAAGAGCAAATTCACATCTAAGGGTAAAACACATCTTTTGTACTCACCGTAACTTTACTTCCAACTATCTGCATGCAGAGTTCAATGGAGAGTGGTTATGGTGTAAAAACAAAACAAAACAAAAAAAAAAAAAAAAACAGCAACAGTATTAGTAATTAGAAGCTTTTCACAGAAGTGTTTAGTAAATTAGTAAATAGCTAACCTTTAAGTGCATACTTTTAATAATTTAGATCTAGAAACTAAAACAAATATATCAGTATTAATTTTTACTGCATTTCAACAAATTCTGTAGAATAAGGATTCCCAAAATGAAGATTATTACTATTTGAGGATTTCTTTTTTAAATGGATTCTAATGAGATTCTCATATAGTGCAATCTAAATATGAAGTAATGCAAGATTAAGTGTAACTAAGCAGCAGCTATTTTACCAACCCACACAGCCCCTCAAATAAATTACCAATAGAATTTTTTTCTCATAAAATATTGTTTTTTTTTCTTTCGCTGTAATAACAGGTATACTACTAAGGTTGAAATAAGGTATTTTAGAATATTAATCTTGCATTTAAAGTCATACATTAAGAAAACTGGAATATTTTATATTATAAATTTGAGGTTTATAATATTTTTTATATTATACTTGAAAATTCAAGGAAGATAGATTGCTTATGAGTCTAGTTTTCTAGGTCATCCTAGCATTTCTATTACAAGATTAGAATTTACTATATAATGCAAAGACAAAGAAGCATTTTATATTAGAACATGCGGTTATTCATAAGGAGGAAATAGTTCAAAATTGCAACTTTGAGCTTTTCCTAATGGATAAGAATTTCTGAAGGGCAGAGTTGTGTTTGAAAAAACAAGATGATGTAAAATCACAGTCTTAAACATAATTTTGTGCCAAAATCTAAATATAATCATTGTTATCAGATTCCTATACCTGAATATCAAGCAATGTCTAAAAAAGAGCCAATCCACAATCTAAAACCATTAATCTAATAGCAGTAATTACCAATATGTGTTCTATTTTTCAGCTAGTACTTTAAAAGAAAATAAAATATAACTGAAATCCTATTAAAAATCCTAAATTGAACAGGATACCACAAGAAACAAAAAGATAACGAGTTTCCAAGCAAATTATTTCAGAAGAATCCATGAATCTCCAAGTAGAGAAGTAGCTTTCGTAAAATATTCACTCAATATACTATTTACAGGCAGTGGTTATTTAGTTGAATAAAAGCCTCTTTGATGCCATTAACAGTGTTCTGAAGTGAAAGATATACTATTGACCTAAATTATTCCTCCCACCAAAAAGACAGAGGTCTTATTTGTCCCTTGTTTATTTAGCACAGACATCAGACTAAAAAACATGTATGGGAGCCTGTCTTAAGAATTAAGACAGGTCTACACCTAGTGAAATGACCAGAATATGGCCCATTTAATGATTCATTTGGATTACAAAATGACTGCATTTAGCTAAAACATACAGCAAACAGATTAGTTTGGCAAAGGAAAGCTAAGGAAAACTGGTATCGTCATGTTTGAGTTCAATTGTTTTACCAAATCTAGAACATGCCTGGAAAAGAAGACCTAAGAAAGAAAATATCTGATAATGGCAAAAGCAAAGCCATAACACGTTTATGCAAAAATACATATAGATATACTGAAACTTTAACTGCTTAGTATATGCATTAATCTAATGAATCTATAGATGTATTTGGTAACCCTACTTAAAATTATTTCTTATTGAGATTTTTTTCAAGTCAATGATAGCTCTCAATGCCTCATGTCTCATCAAAAATATAATTTTTACACATTTTAAAACCTCAAATTTGTGATTTAAGTTAGAAATAAACTAGTTTCTTAATATTCTAATAGGAACATTGGCATGTGCCAAACTAATGTTAGACTTTCAGTGATTATTTTTCCCTCATAATGGTCAATATAGGTTGTTTTGATACAATATGCCAGATGCCCTCTAAATCACTGATGTAGTGTGCCTCTTTCAGGATTATGAATTGGTATGACATCTGCAATATTAACAAAGCTTGGTTTCCCATTTCTTAAATCATGCTGGTGTTTTGGAAACAGATTGTTCTAGATTACTTGTGGTCAAATGATGTACATGTACCAATTACCCTAGGTCAGGTCCAGAACAACACATACTACAATGAGCAAACAAGCCTAGTTTGCACGAAGAAGAGGTTCTTCTCCACAACTTTATTTGAAGGTAATTCATCACTGTCAGAATTACTCAAGCTACTTTTTCTTTTAACATTCACACAATTTAACATTGTCTATTGTGGGACTTCAAGAAAGAAAAACTAGGCAGTAGTTTTATTATCTTTTCATTTCCTTTACATTCTCTTATTCCATGCTAATTTTAGCAAAGTTCATCACATAACAAAAGACTCTCATTTGCTTTAGAAACAGCTTTTGAGCACATACCTGTGTATAGTTTCATCTTGCTTTACTGTGCTTACCCAGAAGTCCAGGAAGATGATGGACATTTCTTATGGAGCTCAAATTTCATTTTTTGATTTTCAATTCCAAACAAACTGACTAAGGCAGGTGTTAAAGGGGGAAATGTACAATTTATGTTTAAATTTAACTATAATTCTCACATGTTCTATATGTGACTATAAAACATTTCTCCACCAGGGACTTACCCCTCAACTTTGTTTTTACTTCAAGATGAAAGTTTTGACTACTTATAAAGCATTTTCATAAAGAAATAGGTACAATCATATCTATTTCAAATGAAAAACATTTTTAACTAGTGTATCAACATAATGAAAAAGCATTAAAATGTATAAGATGTGCCAACAGGATGGAAACCTTGGTTATACAAAGACAAACAGCCATACATTAGGTTATCATTTATGCAAAATTTTTGCCATAATCACGAACAGGTCAAAAAACAAAAGGAATATTTGTCACCAAATGGCACCCCTCTCACATTCAAAAGAAAATTACATATGCAATGTTCTTTGTTTTAACAACAGAAAATACAATACTAATTAATGTCTCCCCCAAGATGAGAAAGATTTGAAATATACTTATCAACAGGCCTTAGTTCATCATAATATTTGCTCCATGAAAAATATTAGCAAATAAAATGTAGAATCTTATGTCTCTCATGAAAATGGTGTACACATGTCTGGTTCTCATATGTATGCTGAATGAAACAAAGGTCATACACTAAATAGTCACATTACTGATTTTGAGGCAAACGCCTTAAATATAGAATTTTCACTGTCTTTTGAGAAATGTTCAATTTCCATTTTTTAAATAAAGTAATTCAAGAGAGCTCATTCACATTTACCCAAATTTTAGCATTTTAATCTGAAAAAATGAGCATATAACTTAAAGTGTGCCTTCTTTGGTCATATGAAGAGGAAATGATATGAGAATAAATGAAAACAAGTTCTACACAGCAATAGAATAAAAAAAAGGTAAGGGCTTCATATCATCTCCATCACATTCAATCCTACTTACACAAACAAAACAACAAATGAGCCATAAACATTAACAAAATCATCTCATTAAAAACACTACATGATTATTCATATATTCTTATCTATATTTTGCACTCAGATTTAGTTATACAGATTTACTACTGTATATGGCATTAGGTATTTGAAAAATAAGACTGAAGGTACACCCTGCATTTTTCTAAAGCATTTTACTGTTAACAATAAATTGAGTGCAAAAATGAGAAACGATTCATCAGAATTTCAAAGTAAAACCCCATGCATCACCTAATTCTATTGAAAATGATGCTCTTGGCAATTTTCACTTATCACTCGAAACATATTTCTGCCCTTGGATACCAGAAGCAAATTAAAAAACATGCTGTTGCTCTACTCTGGCAGAGCGGCAATGCATTATGTTTAAATAGTTTATCATTCAGATTTAGCTTGCTTAAAGTACAATATGGAATCAATATGATTGTAGAATTCGGAGCAAAATGCATCAGTAATTGCCATTGCAATTACTATACTGAAAGCATTAATAGGGTAGCCAAATAATTTTAGAATATATTTTTCAAATGAAGAACTGTTTCTTCACTGGTCAACTTTTTAAATTTAAAATATGCATGTTTCAAATGTACGTGTTTGTGCATTTATGTGCATAATATATATGTGTGTAGATATATATGCATGCATAGTGATTTCATAAACTCTAGATGTGAAAAGATTTTTTTACATAAATGAAAACAATATATTTCTCATTTCAAAAACACTTTAAAAAAAAAAAGGAAAAAAATCAAACCTGGAGACTATTTTTGAATATACCTTAGGATGTGACCAAAGCAACATATTCCATTAAGACACTAATTTTTCCTGCTGATGACAAGTCTTTTCAATGGACTTACTTTCAAATCTTTTGAGAATCAGACAGATTTGATTAAAGCTCCTATTACGTAACCTTCTTTATATCAAATTAAGCTGTTCAATGACAATTACGAGGCAGTTTACATAGTTAGCATCACATGAGATAAAAAACTAACAAAACTGTATATTAAAAATATTGCTAAAATATTCATGCAAGCTGACACCAGACACATAGCTTTAATGTAAACTTAAAACTTGTGACTAGACTATATTTGTATCTTTTCCCTCAAAATCCAAAGTTTTCACATAACAAACAATATACTTAGTGGAATACCTGCAAATTGCTGTCCAATTTTAGTAAGTACACAAAACCTCTGCCCCAAAACTCAATGGATTAACTTAGGGCCTTCTATCTTCAGTTAATTGTGTTTATAGTAATGGATGTCTAGTTAGAAATAGTTTAGAATATACCTAGTAAATGTGTAAAAATATATAATTTTTTTTTCTAAAAAGTCTATATGAGTACACTGAATCAAGAAATTGAAAATTTGAGGTTGTTTATTTTTAAGCAGATAACACTAAACTCATTATGTTGGTGCCAGGAAAGTCTCACTACTTACAGATTTGGCTGTAGCAGAAATATACTGGACAACCATCTCACGCTTGGTAATAAAATCTTTGTTTCGTAAAGGAGCTTTTCGTTCTTCATTAAGGTTCATGTCCTCCTATTAGAAAGAACATTGTAAGCATTAGCAAATTTCTGCTAAAGAATTTCAAAAGTGGTTAATAAATATTCTGTCTTAAAATAGTAAGTCATGTGACTTACAACAGTAATTGCTTCTGTGGATCCTTCACTTTTATTTTCCACTCTAGACACCAAAATCTTGTATGAAATTTACCATGGCTTAATCTCTACCAAGTCATATAATGAGCAGAAATAAAACAATATTTTTCGACTATTCTACAAAATAAATTTGCAGTTTATAGCATACATATACATCACATAGCCTTAGCAATGCTATTTATTTACCCTGGTAGCCAAAATAAATAACAAGCATACATTTTGCTACTTGGCATATTCTCCCTTAGGATTATTATTATCTAGAAAAGCAAATATGATTTGAAATTAATAGAAAATATATACCTATAATATGTCTCTGACAAAATATTATGAAAAGTTTCTAGATTTGGAAAAGCAAAAAAAGAGAGAGGGAGGGTGGGAGAGAGAGAAAGGAAAGGAGAGAAGGAGAGGGAGGAAGGGATGGGAAGGAAGGGAAGGGAGAGAGAGGGGGAGAGGGGAGGAGAGGGAGAGAAAGAGGAAGAAGGAGAGGAAGAGGGAGAGGGAGAGGGAGAGAGAAATAGTTATCTGTATTGGTATAACAAAAATCCCTCATTGGAGGGAAAAATATTCAATTACAAGAACACATTGTTTTGAGGTTCAATAAACTTTAATTTGGGTGGGAATCTTTTTTTGTGATATATGTATAACCTTTTCACTAGACAAATTATTTTTCTTCATTTTGAAACTCACGTTAACCCTTGTAAAATATTAAGACATTCAAATTGGAAATGACTGTGCTTGAAAAACAGCATCAAAAGAAAAGACAATGAATGGATGAAAATAATTACAAATCACGTCTAATAGACTTGTATCCAGAATATATAAAGAACTCTTACAAATCAATAATAAAAGAAAACAAGAAAAACAATTACAAATGGGCAAAAAATTTGAACAGACATTTCTCTAAAAAAGATATACAAATGGCCAATAAGTATACGATGTTCAACATCATTATTCATTAGGGAAATGCAAATCAAAACAATAATAAGATGCCACTTCACTCCCACTAAGATGGCTAGGATGAAAAAGATAGTAACAACAAATATTGGTGTGGATGTGGAGAAATTAGAACTCTGACAGATTGTTGGTAAGAATGAGAAATGATGCAGCCATTTTGGAAAACAGTCTAGCAGTTCCTTCAAAAGTTACACGTAGAGTTACCACATGACCCAGCTTATAGAGAAATGAAAGCATATATCCACACAAAAACTTGAACATGAATATTCACAGTAGTATCATCAAAGAGTGGAAGCAATCTAAATGTCCGTCAAGTGATGAATGTATAGACAAATGTCATATGTCCACACAGTGAAATGTTATTCAGCCACAAAGAGGAATAATGCACTGATACATGTTATAGAATGAAGGAAGAAATGACATTATGCTAAGTGAAAGAAGCCAGTCACAAAAGACCATATATCACATGATTCCATTTATATTAAATGTCCAGGATAGGCAAATTTAGAGAAACAGAATGTGGATTAGTGGTTACCTGGGGCAGGAGAGGAGGGGATGAGTGGATTGGGGTGACTGCTGGTGGGTATGGTATTTCTTGTGGGGGTGATAAAAATATTCTAAAACTAATTGTTGTGATGGTTACACAGTTCTTTGAATATACTAAAAAACACATTAAACATTTTTAGAGGGTAGAATTTTTAGTATGTGAATTGCATCTCAATTAAAAAAATATTTTTATCCCTTCGCTCTTCTAGTAAGTCTGATTTACCCAAGTAAATTAATAGGCAAAGAAAAATATTAAAATTATTTTAAAGACTCAGATGTGAGAATGTGGGAAGAAAACAGAGGATCCATAAAAAGTAATGAAATGCATCCATCTATTGATTATTAACTTTGTTGAGAGCAAGAATCTCATGATCTATATTTGCACCCACTTCAGTGACTCCTATGACAATCCATTCAGTCAATACCTATAAATTTTGCATATATATATAAACATAAGTGCCCTTCCTATCACCTCTATCACTGTCTCCACCCCTACCATTCTTATCTTATTTCTCATTTGTATATCGTACTTGTTATTGACTTACTTGAAAGCAGGAGACAGCTTCTTTCCAATCTTTCTCTTACATAGGCTAGATTTAGCATTGTTGAATTAGTAAAGTCATATAAACAAGGTTGGATAACACTTTTAATGTAGTCCACAGATACTCATCTATGTTCTGTGTCAAATTTAACAAACAGGGGACTCACTACCTCTGTAGGCAGCGTGTCCCATTTTAGGGAAGATTAAGTTTTGCTAAGTTTTCTTTGGATGACTAGATGTGAAACATATACAACAAAATACTAACAGCATTTTAAGGTGGCAGGACTGTGTCATTACTTTTTCTTCTCTACTTCTAAATTTTGAATCACTTATTTACTAGACACATACCATGCCTCAGGGACTATACTAGCCTGGCACTGGGAGTGCAAATTTGAAAGTCTGCCTGTACCCACAAATTAAATGAATTATTATTTATGAAGCACTTGGAACAATGCCTAACACTTAGTAAATACTAATTTTGTTAAAAAAAAAAAAATATATATATATATATATATATATATATATATATATATATATATATATTCATGGTCTAGTATGGAAAACAGATATGCAAAGAAATAATAGAGGCGTGTCTATGGTGCTTGGGCAACCTAGAGGACAGATGGAAAGATCAAAAAAGTCTTCGCGAGGATTTGGGTCTTGAAAGATGAGAAAAGTCTGAGTGAAAGCAAGGAGACTAGCTAGAAGATCAAAGTGGTCTGCAGTCATATTTGGCTGCCCAACAGCATTTGAACACATCATCTACATTTTAATATACCCTCACAGTGTCAGTCCCACTGAACCAATAAAGAATCCATAAAGACTATATTTGCCAGTCACCCTTATAACAAGAGTACAGGTATGTGGCTTACTTTCCACCAATAAAATGCATCTATAGGAGGTGTAGATTCAGAAGTGAACTACGTAAGGGAGCAGGCCATGAATAAGCTACCCATTTTGCTGGCATGGATAGCGACAGAGGTGATGTAGTTAAGAAATTGATGGCAGCAGCTGATCTTTTTCATCACGACAGTCTGATCAAGTGGTTTTGGGGTGGCAACAGCTCCTTAATCAGACTGATTTCAGTTGTGTGGTTCTAGAAGTTATTCCTATAATGTTACCTGGAGCTGGTTTCTGTAACTCTTCTGATTCAAGAGCTACCTAATATCCCTTAATAATATATACATATTTTCTACTTAAACTAGTCCAAGTGGATTCTCTTACATTCAATAATTTGGGCTACTGAAGTAATTCAAATGACTAGTGATAAGATTCTGAACTAAGAGATGGTAGTCAGATTGGATCCAAGGAATAAACCCGACAACCGCATAAATATTGTTTGAAAGCAGCATTCTCTCTTTTGGGCTAAAATACATCTAAACCAGCTCCAACACATTTTCCTGTGTTTGGCTTAGCATCCATTATCTGTCTCTCTCAAATATTCTCCAGTTTAATAAATGAAGGAAGGAAGGGACTTCTACCTCCCTCATCTTGAAATGCTATACTTCTATTAATTCTGCCTCTGATTTTATTAACTTATTTTCAAGCACATTATTCAGCTGACTCATATCGTGTTTGTTTCCATCAAAACCCCTAGGAATTGCTCACATTTACTAGGCTACGTCTCTACTGTCTCAAAACATTCTGGTTAAATTACAGTCTCTGCAAATGTGGTTAGCATAAATCTGCATCCCCCAAGTAGAATCTACTCTGGGCCACCTAACAAGATTAACTGTCTGTATTTGTATCTTTACAGCCTGGCCAAAGAGTACAGCAGCGCCACTCTCTGGCAATCTCTATATTGTTTGCTCTCCTTACAGTAACACTTCTGCATTACAATGCACTCCATTCAATTTTTAATGGTATACACTGCTAAAATCATGCCATCAGAATAGAATTATTTTGTATGGAGGTAGGTAGGACAATAGGGGCATATGAGATTATAGATCTCAGAGGAATGTTGTCAAGTTTAAGTATGATAATACACATGAACCCTGGTGTAGTTAACTAGCCTTAAAAAATGCTAGCTATTAGTGTTATCACCACCATTTCAGTCACATTTTTTATCACTTTTGACCTTACCCGCTTCTGTTTTAATAGTGGAAGGTTGTTTGTGGTTTTCCTACATATATGATGCAGTTACACATTTCCATTAACTTACACATGATGCTGTTCTCTCCAACTAAAACAACGTCTTCCTCATCACCTTCTCTTGATTAACCCGCATCCCATCTCATCCCACCAACCCTACCCAATTCCCTATTTGCCTAACTCATTCTTATACTAATTCTTTAGATTTCTCCAAAAACACTTCATTTAGAGAAGACTTTCTTCATTCGGTTCTACCATATTTATTCCTGTATTGCAGCAGGTATATTGAAACTATCTGATAAGTCCCTCTCCTCTAAAATATAAGCTGAGAGAAAAATTTGGGTCTTTATCTTTGTACTCACAGCAAAGAACATAGCTCCCACAATGTACTAAGCACTTAATAAATATTTGTTGAACCAATGTGATATTTAGAAACTTTTCTCTAAATACTTTAATTTGCTTTATAGCCACGAATGTGTTTTAGTCCCATAAATTTCCTACATAGGTTGATTGGGACATGTACCATTCACATGAACAGAAAAGACCATAATGACTTATTTTATTCTTATGGAAACAAGAAGTATACTACTAATTAAATAGCTAACACTTCCAAATCAATAACTCCAGCTTTATAATACAATCATAAAATTAAATACTCATAATTTGATATTAATTCTAAAGAATGTAACTGAATATGAAACTACTAAATACATAGTTCTTATATTACTCAAAAAAAAAAACAAATTTTGTAGTATGTTTAACATTTAGTTATTAGCACTTCTATAATACATGAGAAGAAAACAGTATTCTGTAGCTTTAAAACAATATTGAAGCCTAAATAATTGACCATTTATATTTTAAGCCATATCTGTAAATATTTAATCATTTTTTCTCCTTCCATATATGCCATGATGTAATTTTCCCATTATAGACAAATTTCTTCACTTTTTCAGCAAACGTTGTATTCTTAAAGTTATCACTGAGGAGCTATATAAGAATATTCAAAGGAGAAAGTTAAAGTTAAACCAGCTGCCTGTTCATTTATATTCTCATTCATTCATTCTCATTCTCTCTCCTCCCTCTCTCTCCATAAGTCATTAAACAGAAGAAATATAATTTTAAAAAATTCATCTTCTAACACCATTTTCTAACTCTTACACTGTTTTTCTATTTTCTTTTATAAGAGGTGAATGTCAACCTTTTCCATTTTTATATCTCTTCCTCCCCTACAAGAGAAAAGTAATACTCATTCCTTCTTTATGCAAATTTGCTCTAAATTTCTTTACACTTTCTATAAATTTCTCTGTTCCTGCAACATGTATTGATACCAGTTTAAGGCTGGATTTTTTCCCCTGCTGTCATAAAAATCTGATTTTGGCTTCTTCATCAAGTGCTTGCCCTATTCCTTCTGTTTCTCAATAGGAATTATTCAAGTAATCTTTAACTGCTATGTTGAAGGGAGCTGTACTCCTGAAGAGAATAACTCAATAATATCCTAGTACCTAAAAATATGCCCTAGCATGAACAGTGTTTATAGTTATGTTTGATTCTTTTAAGGTTACAAATTAATGGATTCTTACAGCTTCTGTTTAATTTATTCTTTACTAAAGATAGGTTCCATAATTCCTCTAGATTCTGTGGACAAGAAATTATAGAACTGTTTTTTTCTAAAATTCCAATAAAAGTATCAGTGATTATCTACATAATTAAATAATTGGCCAATTCTGCATGTCATTAAATAACTACCTCATGTTTTTAAAAGATCTACTTAATTTTACCTATACAGACTACAGCCATATAACATAAAGAAGCTCAGATGGAAACGAAAGTTAAAAGAAAAAAAAATGTCTCTACAAACAATATAGAGCCAAAAAGCAGGAAACAGAGAATGATATGAAATGACTATACTGAGTATGGCACAACAACTCTTCATTTAAGCCTGCTTTCAAGTATTGTTGGAGGAATCTAACTTTGAATAACTATATATACCTCTTTACCATCATGAGGGTAAATTAAGAAGATATATTTAGATATTATAAAACAAAAGTATTATTTTCACTTTCCCATAATCCTTAATCCTGAGTTCAACATTCAATCAGTGGTTCCCAGAGTCAAGATATTACATAAAGGATCCACTGGAATTTGTGCAATATTTATCTGTATTTGAAAAAACAAGGAGATAAGCTTTAATATTTAAAATAAGAACACTGGAGCCCTATCCATAGGTCCAAATGGTACACATGAGGTATCTAAAGACAAGAGTGGGAGTGGGATACTCACAATGCATATTTGTTCACTGTTCATGTACTGCAACATACTGTAATCTACATGTACCTGGTTAAGTGGATTTATAGGTTATTTTAACTATTCTTAACTAAATCAACCCTCAAAAAGACAAACTGGAAAAGTGCCTTTTAAAGTTTCCTGCAAAGACAACAGATTGAGGATAATAAGATAATACTAATAATGTAAGAACGAGGGAACAAGAAAATGCTAGACTGTTATACCTCCCACTCATAAGTCAGAGCCTTTCATCAGTCATATAATATGGTAAAAGTAATGAAAATCTAAGGATAAGATGCAGCAGATCCTACAAAATAAAACATTATTAAAGTAACATTAAAATATGGATGGATTTTGATTATCAATGAGGACTCTCACTTTATGTGCACATTGTACCATAAAATATTAGCTAATATTAATATTAATAGCACAAAGCCACCTCAAATTAGCAGACCATTTAAAACTCATTTAATAGCAAAAAGCAAAAAGTCTCGTGATATTGGGTAAACAATTGGTAGAAGCAGCTGAAATAATACATGCAGAACATGGCAATAAACCAGAACACATTCCTCTGTCAACAAACACTATTAGAAGACACATAGAAATCGTTACTGAAAAATTGCAGAAATGAGTATTGGAAAAATTACTCAGTGTGGGAGGTTTATCAGATAGTTTAATGAAAATACTGCTGGTTTTTCTAAACAACTCAGCTTATATTATTTGCTGGATTGTTTCAATAACAAAACATATAATCTACTTTTCTTTGAGTAGCTAATAGAGCAATCTAATAGTGAAGGCATATTATGAAAATAAATGAATTTCCTTAATAAAAAGATGTTTATGAAAAATCTCTAAGTGGGAAGTATTCCTGAGTAATGCTACCCCACATGTAAAAATCAAGCCATTGCAAGAAAGAATTTGAAACCAAATTACACAGAGGGCTACAAAGTCAAGAATGTAGCTTTTCCTTAAAAAAAAAAAGTGAGATAGTTCAAATACAGTAGAATATTACAATATTTTAAATGAGATAGGAAGTGAATATGAAAACATGCTGTACTTTACAGAGATATTTCTGGTTATCTCAAGACAAACTTTAAAAACCACTGAAATTTACAGTGACCTATGCATTTTTCATTCCCAGAAAGATAAGTGATCCCTTGACAGTTCAACAACTAGTAAAAAAGTAACTATATAAATGAATGTCATTGGAAAAGATACACACTGACAAACTCAACTTCCAGGTGTGGCCCCTTCACCTCTGCATAACTCACTTCCTCCCTCGCTTCCTGGGATTAGATGCAATGTTTGAGCAGACATGGGTAGATAAAAACGGGATGAGGGTCTACATGTTAAAATGAAGGAGAAATGCAAACACACATGTCCCTGATGACATCAGTTGAAGCCCATTTTTTTAAAGCCCATTTTGAACCTATTTCTTTAAAAATATAAAAATGCAACACTCCAGATTAATTGCAAGAACAAATGACTGTCATCAAGGATGATAGAAATTTACTAGCCATGATTCAGCAGGATACCTTTATTTGATTCATAAATTGAATTGAGAAAAGTTAATACTATGATTTAATAAATATTGTTAACAATGTTCATGTTCCACTTGGACCTCCATATTTTTGTCAGATTTATGTTTCAACTATAACATATATTAAACCTAATATCAAAATAAAATGATCGGGAAACTAAACCTTCTAATTAGTCTTTTTTTAAAACAACTTAAAAAATGATACTGATGTTGTTCTCACTAAAAAGTTATTAACCATGACAGCAAAGGCTTTTTTGTGCCTTTAACAAATAAAATAAATTCATTTTAATTATTTTAAAATCTTGTTCATTTCATGCTTTTCTTATTCCTTACTCTGTATTTTATAATGTACATAGTACATACATACATGTATATAATTTTTAAAGAAATATATTGGGGTTATTTGCTCAAAAAATATATAAACTATATAAATAAACTATATATATATGTGTGTGTGTATATATGTATATATGTATGTATGTATGTGTGTGAATGTGTGTGTATACTGTTATGAAATGTGTGTGTTATGAAATGTGTGTGCATGTATGTGTGTGTATGTATGTGTGTGTATGTGTGTGTGTGTCACAACTGCTCAACTGTGTAGTGGTGGCACAAAAGGAGTCATGGGCAATATGTATACAAATGGTTGTGACTGTGTTCAACAAAACTTCATTTATGAAAACTAAATTTCATATAATTTTCAAGTACCCTGAAGCAGTCATGTGTGGATTTTTTTTCAACCATTTAAAAATATAAAAGTAATTCTTACCCTGCAAGCCATACAAAATAAAATCCTAGAGGCAAGGATAGTGTGTCACCTTTTTGTTCCCTGTTCCTAATAAAGTATCTGGCTTTCAGTAGAGAGTTGTCAAACTCTTCCATTAAGCCAAAATTTTTGTTTCATTTTTTTCCCCACAATTACATCTTTGGTTCTATTCTCCTATATCTCCCCTATTAGAAAGAAGCTCCTTGAGGGGAGATATTTTCATTATGGTGATCTCTTTCTCCCCTCGTAGTTTAGAATATTGCCTAGCATATGGAAAACACTGGACTTCAATGAACTAAATTGTTCAATTTTGAGATTGCTTTAATGCCTTAAAAAATAAAGAGAAAATTCAGAAGTGACATTGGATTACATAGTATATTCAGGTCTTCTCTGTTTCCTTCCTAAGGCCCTGGCACTGAGTTAAGCACTCACACTAGCCTACTTCTAGCTGTTCTAATATCATGTAAATAATTTGTTGACTTGCTTGTCTCCCTGACTAAACTCTGAGCTCTATGGGACCTCGAGAGGTGTCACATTCATCTCTGTTCCCCTAGCATGTAGCATAGGATTGGGCACATTGCACATAGCAACGACTTGTTGTGAAATGTATTCATGCCAATCAATACTAGTAGAGCCTTTCAAACAGTAAAAATATTTTTGGAAAACATTTCTATGTACAAACCAAGAAGAGAAGCAGTGAATTGTGATGGTTACCAGCTATAATTATAATAAATTTGCAAACCTGGTTCCTTTAATTCTTTAGTGTGGGATTCCTAACCTACTACTCACTCAGTTGTGAAACCTTTGGTGAGAATTGTATTTGGTAAGGAAATTAAAAAGTGACACAAATTTAGTTACATTTTAGACCTGTTCATTGGATGTCACTCCTCCTTTCTAAGCTTCTAGGAGTCCATATAAGATAATAAAATATTGACTTTCTAGTCACTGTCTAGTCATTTCTATGATGCTGTTATATACTCAGCCTACTAATATTAAGTAAGCATACTAAAAATGGAAAAGTAAACAATGGAAATCATGCTATCTAGAGAAACTCTAAGGATCTAGTTATTTCTGAAAAACATTGCAATGGTTTGTTGTAGATTTTAAGACCTAGCTTATACTTTATTTTATGGTAATTTAAACCATTAATGAAAATTACCTATGCTGAGTGTACAAAAAGTTTCTCATCCAAACTAACCAATTCCTAAAAGACTGGGTTGGGTGAGTAAAAAAACCCATAATAATAATCACTGTAAATGTAAATGGAATAAACTCACCAATAAAAAAGCTCAGAGTTTCAAAATGGATAAAAAAAAAAAACAATCAGGTTCTGCATCCAGGAGATACATCTCAGCTCACAAGACAAATATACACTCAAAGTGAACAGGTGAAAAATGATATTTCAAGGAAATGGTACTCAGAGAAAAGCAGGAGTATTAGTACAAGTATCAGACAAAATAGTCTTCAAAATAAAAAAGGTAAAGAAACATACTGAAGGACACTTCATAAGGATAAATGGAATCATGTACAAAGAAGACATAACACTTATTAATATCTATGCTCCCAATCAGGGAGCCCAGAAATATGTCAAGCAATTACTAACAGAACTAAAGGGAGAAACAGACCAAAACACTATCGTAGTAGGGGACATAATACACCACTGTCAGATATAAACAGATCATCCAAACAGAAAATCAATAAGGAAATAACATCCTTAAATAACACATTACACCAACTGGACATAATTGGCATTTACAAAGCTTTCCATCCCAAAAGAACTACTATACATTCTTCTCTGGTGTGCATGGAACATTCTCAAGAATCAACCACATACTGAGACACAGAGATAGCATCAACAAATACAATAGGGTTGAAATTAAACCAACCTTGTTCTCTGATCATAATGCTTTAAAACTAGAGATCAACTACAGAAAGAAATCAGGAAGAACCACAAAAACATGGCGATTAAACAACACACTACTGAAGAATAACTGGGTCAGAAAAGAAATAAAAATATCAAGAGATACATAGAAACGAATGATAATGATAGTACAACATATCAAAACTTTTGGGACAGAGCAAATCAGTCATAAGAGGAAAGTTCATATCATTACAAGTCTAACTGCAAAAACAAGAATGAATCCAAATAAACAATATAACACTTCATCTTAAAAAATTAGAAAAAGAACAAATGAAGCTTAAAGTCAGCAGAAGAAAATAAGTCATCAAAATTAGAGCAGAAATAAATGAAATTAAATAAATAAATAAATAAATAAATAAATAAATAAATAAATAAATGGATGCAACAAAGAGCTGGTTCTTTCAGAAGGTTAATAAAATTAGTAAACCCCTGGCTACACTCACTGAAAAAAACAAAAACAAAAACAGAAGAACATAAGTAAACAAAATCAAGGATGAAAGAGGGGAAATTATGACTGACATTGCAGAAATACAAAGAATCATGGAAAGATACTATGAAAAATTATATAACAAAAAAATTAATAACCTAGAAGCAATGGACCAGTACATAGAAAACTACAATCTTCCTAGACTGAATCAACAAGAACTGGAAAATCTAAATATAATGATTGGCAGTATGAACATTGAAACAATCATTAAAAATCTACCAAAAAGTAAAAGTCTGGAACAGATGGCTTCACCAGTGAATTTTACCGAATATTCAAAAAGATTTAATATCTATTCTCCTCAAACTGGTCCACAAAATTGAAGAGGAGGCAATACTTCCCAACTCACTCTATGAGGCTAATATTACTCTGATACCAAAACTTGGTAGAGATAACACACAAAAAAAGAAAATGAAAGATCAATATCTCTCATGAACACAGATGCAAAAATCCAAAATAAGATACTAGTGAACCAAATACAGCTACATATTAAAAAGATTATACACCACAATCAAGTGGGTTTCATCCCATAGGCACAGGAATGGCTCAAAATAGGCAGTCAATTTATGTGATACACCACATAAACAAATTAAAAAATAGGAATCAGATGGTATATGAATAGATGCAGAAAAAACATTCATGATGAAACACTTAACAAAATCGATATAGAAGGAAAGTACCTTAATGTAATAAAGGCCATATATGGCAAACCCTCAGCCAACATTATACTGAATGGTGAAAAACTAAAAGCCTTCCCTCTAAGATCAGGAATGAGGCAACGCTGTCCACTATCCCCACTGTTATTCAATATAACATTGGAGGTCCTAGCAAGTGCAATCTGGCAAGAGAAACATATAAAAGTCATTCAAATAGGAAACAAAGAAATCAAACTGTTGCTATTTGCAGATGACATGATTTTCTGTATAGAAAAGCCCAAAGACTCCAGAACACTACTAGAAACAATAAGCAAATACAGTAAAGTTTCTGGATACAAAATCAACATTAAAAAATCCATAGTATTCCTATACTCTAATAATGAAGTGTCAGGAAAAGAAGTGGAAAATATAATTCCTTTTGCAATTGCAACAAAAAGAATAAAATACCTAGGAATAAATTTAACGAAACGTGTGAAGGACTTATATAATGAAAACTACAAGGTCCTATTAAAAGAAATCAAATAAGATACAAAGAAATGGAAAGGTATTCCGTGTTCTTGGAGTGGAAGAATCAACATAGTTAAAATGACCATATTACCAGAAGTATTATACAGATATAATGCAATACCCATCAAAACTCCATTGGCATTTTTTAAAGAAATAGAACAACAACAACAACAATAACAAAAACAGCTTTGTATAGAAGCACAAAAGACCAAGAATTGCTAAAAGCACTTGAAAAGAAAAAAGAATGAGGCTGGAGGCATGACTCTACCCAACTTCAAATTATACTACAAGGCAACAGTAATAAAAACAGCATGGCAGTGGCAGAAAAACAGATACACAGACCAATGGAACAGAAGCGAGAGTCCAGAAGTAAATCCATATTTATATGGGCAAATAATTTTCTACAGAAAAAGCTAAAAACATACAGTGGAGAAAGAGAAGCCTCTTCAATCAATGGTGCTGGGAAAGCTGGAAAGCCACCTGTAAAAGGATGAAACTAAACTGTTGTCTGTCACCACACACAAAAATTAACTCAAAATGGATTAAGGACCTGAATAGAAGACATGAAACAATAAAATACATAGAACAAACCTATGAACTAAACTCAAGGATTTTGGACTTAAAAAGGATTTTATGAATTTGGCTTCAAAAGCAAGGGAAAAGTTGAAATAAATGAATGGAACTACATCAAATTAAAAATCTTCTGCTCAGCAAAATAAATCATCAACAAGGTAAAAGACAACCAACCAAACGGGATTTGCAAGCAACAACTCCAATAAGGGCCTCATATCTAAAGTATACAAAGAACTCATACAACTCAACAGCAAAAATGCAAATGATCCAAACAAAAACTAGGCAGAGGATCTGAAGAGACACTTCTCCCTAGAGGACATACAAATGGCTAACAAACATTTGAAAAGATGTCCAACATCACTAGCTATTAGGTAAATGGAAAACAAAATCACAATGAGATACCATCTCATACTTGTTAGAATAGCTATAATTCACAGGATAAGTAATAACAAATATTGGCGAGGATGTGGAGAAATAGTAATCCCCACACACTGTTGGTAGAACTGCAAATTTGTACAGCCACTATGGAAAATTGTATGGTAGTTCCTCAAAAAAACTAAAAATTGACCTACCATATGATCCAGCAATCCCTCTACGGGGCATTTACTCCAAAGACTTGAAAACCCATATCCAAAAAGATATTTGCACACTGATTTTCATATTATTATTCATGGTGATCAGGACATGGAAGCAACTGGTATCCTTAGATACATGATTGGATAAAGAATCTGTGGTACATATATACAATGGAATGTTACTCGGCCATAAGAACAGATGAAATACTGCCGTTATTGACAACATGGATGGAACTCTAGATAATCATGCTAAGCAAAATTAGCCAGACAGAAAAAAGGTGAAAGTCACATGATATCACTTACATGTAGGATATAAACCTAAAACCAACAAATGAGCAGGAGAAACAGAGACTCATGGACATGAACTATAGACTAGTGGTTACCAGAGGGTAGGGGGTGGCTGAAGAGGGGGGAGGTATATGGAGTAAAGGGGGTCAAATATGGAGGGTGGGGGGAAGGTGCAATGAGTAAAGAGGATCAAATATATGGTAGCTGAAGGAAACTGGACTTTGGGTGGTAAACACACAATAGAATATACAGATGTCAAATGATAATGTACACCTGAAAATTATATAATTGTATTAAACAATGTTACTGCAATAAACTTAATTAAAATTATATGTATATAAAAAAGTAAAAAAAGAAAGAAAGAAAGAAAGAAAGAAAGAAAGAAAGAAAGAGAAAGAAAGAAAGAAAGAAAGAAAGAAAGAAAGAAAGAAAGAAAGAAAGAAAGAAAGAAAGAAAGAAAGAAAGAAAGAAAGAGGGAGGGAGGGAGGGAGGAGGGAAAGAAGGAAGGAAGGAAGGAAGGAAGGAAGGAAGGAAGGAAGGAAGGAAGGAAGGAAGGAAGGGAGAAGGGAGGGAGGGAGGGAGGGAGAGAGGGAGGGAGGGAGGGAGGGAGGGAGGATGGAGGGAGGGAGGAGGGAGGGAAGGAGGGAGGGAGGAAGCCAGCCAGCCAGTGTGTGATAGCAGTCAGGGGAGAACAAGTACACTTGTGCTAAGATACAATGCCTGGGGTTCAAAGTTAAATAGTCTCCAAAGAGATGAAAGGCAAAAATAAGAGAACAAAATTAAAAGCTTTGGGATTATTTATGAGAGTTCTAGCAGATGGAATATGGGATAAATCAGAATTAATTGCACATAACTATAGTATCATTAAATTAAGTGAAAAATGCAAAATATATTAATATAAATTACTGAATAGGAACAAAGTGTAAAACATCAAATTTGCACGTAGAATCATATATTAAACATCATCATTAATAAATGAAGGTGAAATGAAGAGTTCCTAGAAATTAATCATAAATCATCACTAGCCTCATCTTTTGCATATAACAAAACGACCTATATTAGAACACGGTCCTTATTGACATATTTATATGAATCCAATGTCACCAGTGTAAGCTGGACCTCCACTCAATGGATCTTTGTGCTAGCTAGTAGAAATTAAATTTCAACTTAAACTTCTAAGAACTCCCTATATGTTTATTTCTTTAAGCTTAAAACAAAAATCCCCTATCCCCTACACACAAGAAAAGAACAACTGCGTACAAAAGAGCAATAATACTCAAAAGGAAAGGTATGTGTCCAGAAGCATTTCTCTCCTTGCTCTAACTGTATTAATTCAATTTGGATAAAAACAAATTATTACTATTAAACATTAATAGTCCTTAAGCCATATACTCAATGTACAAAAGCCAGTTCAGTTATTCTCAATAAATTCAAAAGCTTGAACATGATAATAAACCATGATAACTTAAAATGTTGAATAGTTATTCAATTACAGCATTATTAAGTTCCTTATATTTAAATTGGACAGGAGGAGATATCTCACTGCTCCTATTTAGAGGCAATTCAAAATGCCTCTGATTAACATGGGAAAGGCTATGAATATGAACCTCATTCAAATTTAAATTTTGGGTTAAAGATGATGTATAATACTAGTATAGTTCAGTTATACCTTAAAATTACTCCCCAAAAATGTGGAAACAGTATTGTTATTTTGGTACTACTACCTTTACCCACTTTGGAGGATTAGAAAGCATGACTCTGACAGAGCAAAGGAATAGGAATCTTAAAGAACAATTATAATTTACCCCATGCAGGTAATTATAAAAATCATATAAAAACCAACATTTTTTTCATTCTTGAGAGTTTTAATAAAAGAACCACTTCCTAATTATCAATAATAGTAACCATTCTCTAAGTACAAAATTTAGTTTTACAAACTATTAATGACACACTGCTAATAAATAGTGTGTGCTCCATAAAATAAATAATCAATCACCTAAAGTTTCAAATTTGGAGCTTTAAATCTGTCAGCAATAGCCATCGATACCATCACTCAGAAGATCTGTCTATAATTGTTTCACTGAGTATCCATAATATGAAAAGTGACACAGCAACACCAAAACAGATGTCAAATTCGAAGAAACATTAGTAATCTACTAATAGTTAACTAAACTAGTTTCAGAATTTTACTTAGCTATAAAGAATCAAGTCATTTTTAAAATGAGCTATTAGTAATTAAATAAAAGTTATAGTAATCAAATAAAAGTTAATACTTTTTAAAAATGTCCCACAGTAATTTCAATTTTAGCTCAATATCCCCTATTATCTACATCTACACACCTGTACACTGAGAACAGCTCTTAATAGACATGACCCTCAGGCAAAACAAGTGTTTCAATTATCAGAGTAAGATAAGATTACATTTAAATGAATATCGCCTTTCATTATTCAAGTTTTCACCAAAAGTTTCACCAAAATATATCATTACCAAGAAATTGCAAATAATAAATTCTATCAGCGACTGTAAAGAAATTTATTTCTTGTCAAGCAGTTCAAAGACCTAGAGGAAAACCAAATTGATGTTGTGGGGTGGAGGTGGATGCATTTCAAATCAGACAGAATGATCAATTGCATCAAATGTTGCTGATAGGTCAATTAGGATGAGAACTGAAAATTGACCATGGGATTCAGCAGCATGAAGATCTCTGGTGACACTGATAACAGTTTTGATGAAGTGGTGGGATAAAAGCCTGGCTTGAGTGAATTTAGGAGAGAAAGTGAGAAGATAGAAATGAGAAGTAATGAATGTAAACAAAATTACTAGGAAGTGTTTTGTTTCAAAGGAGAGTAAGAAGAGTAGTATCTGACAAGGGAGATAAGGTCAAGAAAAGGTTTTATAAAATGAGACAAGTTGTATGCTGCTGGTAATGGTAGAAGGAGAGGAGAAAATTATTACAGTGGTGTCTTTGAGTACGTGGGAAGGATAGAACTTCATAAACAAATGCAAGGATTAGAAGATAAAAAGTTCACCTATGGTGACAAGACAAACTATGTGCCTGCAGATACTAAGAGCTAGGTAGATGTATATGGTAGTAAAAGTTCTCTTCTAATGGCTTCAATTTAATCAGCAAATTAAGCATCAAGGTCATCAGCAGAGAAAAAAATATGGGTAAGAGTTTTGAAAATTGGACAGCAAAGTAAAGGTGTGAAATAGTCATCTAGGAGCACAGTTGAGGGAATAAATAGTGTAGGGACATAAGAAATGATCATCTGAAAAATGAGGGCCTTCTTGGGGCTTTGGAAAAACTTGTTTCAGAATCATTAATAGGGTAATAGTGGATTAGAATGAGCAAAAAAAATGAAGGAAAGGAGACAAACTGTTAGGAGGCAAGAGCAGCTGGAGAAAACAAGTGTAAGAGTCATTGCAAAAGCAGAATGATGATATTTGGTAAGCAATTAGAAGTGACTGAGAAAACCAATGGAGTAAAAGATGGCATATAAGCACCAAGCTTAAGGGAACTGTGGAGTAGGGCAATGCCACTGACGAACTCAATGAACTATTTCAATACTGTAAAAATTAACAACCAATTGGTCAGCTGATTAAAGAAGAATAATTTGAGTGAGGTTTGACTGAAGAGAAGAAATAAAAATTTTAAATATTAAACAAGTTAATAGCATCAAGGAATGCTTCTGTTTCTGTTGTTGCTATCACTGATTGAGGTGATTAAGATAAGGTATCCAAGTGCTAAAATGAGGGGCAATTTAGGTGATTAAGAAATACTTGCAACTGAAAACAGAACAAAACTTTATTTGATAAAGGGAATGCAACAAACATTTGTAAAGTTATTTATACAGAACACTTATATATCAGGCACTATTCTAGGAATATTATCTCCTTTAATACTAAAGGATAACCACACATGGTAGATCTTTTATACCTTTGCTACAGTTAAGGAAAATGAAGTGTTGAAAGGTTATATAATCTTTTACTGGCAGAGCCAGAAGACAAATCCAAGTCGGAATGACCCCAAAGTCCAAGTTCTTAACTACTAAACAATACATACTTTGTAAAATTAGGAGCCTGGGAGAGGTAACATAGGTTATTTAGCTTCTGCAGAGAATTTCAGAGTTAAAGATTTTACACAGGTGGAATCATTCCAAAGAATAACATAGTCCAAGATGTACTCATGCCTACATTTAGTTAAAAGTATTGATGCAAAGGTCAGAGTTTCAAAAATCAAGGAACTAAGAGCAAAAATTCATAAGGTTATCAACATAATAGTTGAAATCACCAAAATGAATAGCAAGGGAAAAGTCAAAATGATAGCCAGGTGCTATTATCATCAAGGAAGGTCAGCATATAATAGACTTCACAAGAGAAAGGGTTGTTGGAAGATGGTTCAAAGAAGATGGCATAGAAGGAGCCTCAGGACAAAAAGAGTGTACAACAGTGTACCACAGGACTAGGAGGAAGGGATGAAGAGGGCAAGATTGTCAGGCCTCCTGTCAGGGAGAAAGCCAGATGCCAGCTATGATTAGATGGAAGGAACAGGCAAGGAAAACTTGAAAGACAAAAGGAATTGAACAATTTTCAATGGTATTTACTGAAGAGCATTAACTCTTCAAGGCACAGGAGAAAACTACTAGTGGTAGGGGGAGAGGTTTCATAATGGGCAGAGTAGGAGGGTCGAAATTTTCAGTGATTCTTAACTTTTTATTTTGGTGTGGATGAAAGGACCTTTGAAACTCCTGTGAACACTAACTCTAGATAGCCAAACACCCCAAAAATTTACAGTAATAAGTTAGATAGAAAATCATGAATCAAGATCTTCAGTTCTTCTCTGGTCAAGCAAATCAGTGTAATATAGCCCAGTGCCTCATCTCTCCCCCCTTCTACCATAAACTACTGAATTCTCAAAATATTGTATTATCTCATATTAGAAATAATCTAGACCACAAGACATAAAGTATACAAGCAACATGCTAGGAAATGTTGGTTGTATGACTTACTGGAAGGAATTATACAGAACAAACTTGGACTGTTCTGTTCCTGCTACTGTTTTTATACCTTCTTCCCTCCCAATTCTATTTTATATACCCAACAAGATACTTTGCACAGCAAAGAGAACTTAGTTCTGTTTTGCTTTATTGAAACAGGAACACAAATTAGTTAATTGAAAAACTAATTTGATATGCCTGAGACTACCAAATACTAGAGAACAAAAGACAGTCCCTGCTTTAAAGAGCTCATACTCGAAGAGATAGACGGGTAAGAATGTTTAGCTCAAAAAACATACTTTTGAACATAGCTCTGCTGTATCGACGTTTCTGGTCTCTCTTTTCATGATATAAATATAGTCCATACAAACACACTTACTAAAAACCCAGTGCTCTTCCGGGCACATGCATTTTTAAATTAAAACAAAATTAAGGGTCTACTGTACCATCATTTTTTCAAAGAGATCCAGTACTTCCTTTTCTGACAAATTCAAAGATCGTTCATCATATAATGGCTGAGCTGCTGGAAATTCACTCATCGCAGCTTGAGAATCAATAGGATGTTGAATAAGAGGTTTTTCTTTTTTGACAGTAGATTTTCTAAAACTTGTAATTCGGTCACGCTGCAAAGAGATAAAAATAAGCCATAAGAAAGAGACTATCACAGATATGAAGAACTAAAACATCAAATGGCACTTATTATAATATACATCATTACTGTCTTTTTGGACAAAATGTTATTTTAAGCAGCAAGCTCCGGTTAGAGATTGTACTATTTTGTAACCTTGAAGTAGCACTTCAGCCTCAGCAGTCTGGGGGAGTGAAAGGTACTCCTCAAAAGTAAAACTTAGTTCCTTGTCATTTGTTTAGTGCAGGAAGCAGGTGGAAAAAGTTCTAATCCAAGTCATGTGGTTGTTTCAGGGAGAATATATCTCTGTTGGCAACTTTGGAACTCTTAGAATAAGAGAAAGAAAATAAAAGAGCTTCAATGTTCAGTTCTAAGGGGAATTATAGTAATGTTTCTCTTCTTCAAAGTGCCAGAAATTGTGACAATTACCTGAATACTTTGTCAGTGTAGTATTAAAGTATAATGATTAAGAGCACAGATTCTGAAGCCAGGCTACCTGGGCTTGAATCTGCCATTTCCTAGCTGAGTAACCTGTGGAAATCAGTTGGTCTCTCTCTAAACTTCTTCACCTCTAAAATAGGGATAATGACATAATACTAATGATATTACCTATACCATAGAGTGATTGTGAGATTTAAATACGTTGATGCGCTTAATGTACTTAGCTTCTATTTATTATTGTTGTTGTTACTATTATTTCCCCTACCTTTGTCTTCCTTAAAAGATGGGACCAACAAGCATCACCTTTTCCATTTACAGAAAACACAACATAAACAGAAACATCTTAATCCTACAAATACTATTAGGAAGAACTTGCTATTTAATGGATATTGACTCAGAACCACTAATACCATGAACAATCTATAATAATTAGCTTGCTATTTCACATAAAGTATGTTAACTCCAGTTGCATGTAAACAGGTCATTCTGTTTTAAACCACAGAACTTAGACATCGAAAATTAGTAATGACCATAAAACTGAATGCAACTCAGTTTTATTCTGGTTTCTGTTAGGAAGCACATGCATACATACTGTCAGCTCAAGTTAAACCAGCAGACATATATTAGATGAATGACAGCACATCTTCACTACCTGTTGCCAATTACTTATAAACTACTCCAACAATACAAAAAACAGCATAGAAGTTATTACCATAACTTGTGTAAATTTCTGTTGACCCCCATTAAAAAAAATGCTTTTCATTTTGATTCAAAGAACACTTCATTTTATTAAAAGTTGTACTTGGAAAGAAATATGAGCAGTTTTGGGCAGCTTATTTAGGATTACAAAATTGACTGTAGTACAGGGTTGCTTACAAAACTATTATGAGTATATAAATCATATATAATTATATACAGTGGGATGAAACCTGAAAAATAATCTAGATCAGCTCTCTAGTTTCACAAACACATAAAAAAGACTCACTAAATGCATAAGTCCCTGGTTCCTTTCCCAGTGTTCACATTAAGACTCATTTTTTTGAATCACCTTGAATTTTCATATTTTCTTTTAACTCCAAGAAAAATTAAGTTGGTTTAGATATGTAGTATATCTTCAAGCAACTGAAGAAAGAAAATTAAGTAATCCCAAATAAGCTGAGTATATATCCAACAGTCAAATTTCATTAAAAGATATGGTGGACATGAAAGCATTTAAATTTGCATTCAACCATGAAATCAACACATCTCTGTTTCTGTCTCCTCATGTCACTTAATATTTACTTTTGCAGTGCTAGTTTTTTTACTGAGTAGCATTATTTACATATATATTTGATCTTCCACTATGCTCTTTATTTCTATCTAGAAAGTTGGCTTTTGCTTTCAGTTGTATCTCAATAAACAATGAATTTAAGCCACATACTTTCACATCCTTAAATCACTAACAATATTTTACATTATTTGTAGATAGGTAGTTTCACAAAGTAAAAAAATTGGCACAATTTAAAATACCATTTTCTTTAAGTTTAGTTACAAAAGGGCGCATTTAAATTTTAAAGCCCACAAGTTTTAGTAAGTTTTATTATAAGATTCAGCATAAAAATATTTAAGAATTTTAAATATCTTACTAACATAATAAACTTAACTTCCTATTTTAATTTCTTCCAATATTAATATTTAACATATTCATACTCAATTTACTTAGCTATCTAAAAGGAAACATCTGTATTTTTCAGACTTAAATTGATATAGAGATTTAAAAAATTGGTGAAGGTATACATTCAGATGATATCAAAATTTTGTTGAGAGTTCATACAATTGTTTATATTAATATTAAAAAAGTCACTCTTGATAATGCTTCCATCCTATTGTGCTTTGTGAACATCCAAACATTTTATATCTTACATATATCAATGCTTTAATGTCCACTCATTTTAATAGAAAGGCAACATGCATAAGTAATATAACATGCTACAAAGACCACCTTACCACATCATCTGCCAAAGTTTTTATTTGAATGTTCTATTAAAACCAAAAGAAAAAAAAATCTGTCAATAAGAGAAATTCATAGATAAAAGAAAATATCTGAATGACTCTCATTTTTTTAGTTTCTCAACTATCACTAGTTTAAAAGAATTACAAAGTTTAATATATAAACAACACATTTTTTACAAAAGGAAGAAATACTTTATAAGGGTCAAAAATGAAGGTGGGGAGGTATTTGTTTTTAAAGATGACACCTATGGTCCCAAAGTCACATTTGAATAAGACTTTTTGACTGAAGTACTCAAACATGACAAAAGATATAGCAAAGTTATTGCCCTTTCAAGTTCTTTTTTCAGTTTTAGAATGAATAATCATGTTTTTACAATACATAAATTTTTTTAATTATATGAATAGGAAAATGTCACATTTAATAGTAATGAAATATAATAAAACAGCTCAGTCTAGAACTCAATTACATCTGATGGATGCTTAAAGGACACCCTTATAAATATTCTGGATAAAACTGAACTTACTGATTCTGTTAACATATGCCCATTTCTCAAAAACCCCAATGCATTTTTTTTTTGCATGTGGTTTTCTACTTCTAATGCTGAGATTCACTGGAACTGCTGTATTCTAGTTAATAAAATAGAGTGGTTAACAAAAACTACCATGTAACATATATGGGCACCATTATTTGAACAATTAAAATAAAGCAATACTAAAGTAAGCAAAGTAATTAATAATTTAATCTTTCATGATTCAGAAGATATATGTCAAGATCTTACAATAACATACAATGAGCATGAAGGGTAGGTATTATTATAAATATGTTGAAGTGCCAACTAAGACATGATTATAGAAGAACCTGTTTTGTTTAAATTCCTGTTAGGAATTAAAATTAACCCTTCTACTATATCCTATACACTTATTACCTACAATATAAGCTGAATAATGTGCATCAACTTGGTCTTGCATGCTCAAATACCATTTTACTAAAAAAAAATATGGTCTCACAGGTGGCGAGAATTCCATTGAGTTTTAAGTAAGTGAGAATTACTGGTCTCAGGATCTCAAGAAATTGTCTTCAAATACCGCCAACCAAATGTTGTTAGAGATCATCCTTACTTGGGTCAGCTGGGACAAATATACTATTATGTGTACAGTTCATTTTCTACTATTAACCCAATGATTCCCTCAGGGATCTACACTTCTACATCTTTGTACTATATCTCCATTACATCCTATGACACAGACCCCAATCAATCTTTACTGCCTAGGCAAAAAAAAAGGAGGATGATCTATATCAGAACTGAAGTCATTTTAAGAGAGATCAATTCACCCTACGATTATCTTCAGCTGATATTTTCTCTGATTTTCCTAGTAGGTTACAGAAAAATGTATTATGCACAATGACAATCTTCATGGTCTCCTGTAATGAAAAATCTGAGTGAGAATTATCAGAGCATCAAAAGTGCCTCAACTACCCTCCTACCATCCGAATGTGTACCTGAACCAAATGATTAGATAGATTTTTTTCTTCCATCTGCTGGGGGTTATAAAATCGAGGTTGGAAACACATCTATATCTTCAAAGTAAGAATGGAAATTAAGGGAAAATTTAATTTGATTTGGTCATATTTTCTAAGTTAAGGTACACATATGTCTGGAATACTTTAAAGCTATATCTCAGTTGTCTATATAAGGACAGTGGGGGGGCAGTAAAAAGAAAAACAAAGTACTACTAGCAATATCTCCACTTTGTCTTACAGGAAGAGACTTGAATATTTTTCTTTTTTAAATTAACATTTTTGTCTATATTCTATTACATGTTATGTTGTTACAGACTATTAAAGTTGGATGGACTTTGAGATCATCTTGTCAAAACCCTCATTTCATCATTTTATAAATGATGAAACTGAAGCTTAAAGAGTGCAACTTGCCCAAGGACAACAGATCTGCTTACTACTAGACACTAGCTCCTAGCTACATACGATCTTTTCAGTGAGTATAATAAAGCTCTTTGATATTAGGATTGAATTACTGAATTAAAACAGTTCATGGTAATCTCCAATTCACAGATACCATCTTAGGTAATTGCCCTTTGCCATTACCCTGGGGGTCAAGCATTATTCCAAAGAGCATTACCCTGGCAACCACAGTCTTTCCTCAATGCATCTTACATGTCATCCACCATACCCACTTTGCCAATATGCTCTATGTTCATCAAGTGGCTAATTAGTTATTTTCCATATACAAACTATATACAAACTATATGCAAATTTAGATTATTCAGTCTTCCATAATTCTTAAATTTTATCTTCCTAATCATTCTTTAATACTGCCACAATTCTAGGAGTCAGATAATTTCCAGGTGGGTGGCAAGAAGTTAATAAAAAGATAAATTAATAACTCAGTAGAAACACTACATGAAAACAAGGTGAGCAAAATGTGGTCTCTGAGGGTCAGGACAGACTTTCAAAAAGGAGGATAACATTTATTTTAACTGGTACTATTTGATTTCCACTTATCCAGGCTTAAGACTTCTGTCACCTTAGTCTCCTCCCCCACATTCCACAGCCTCCTAATCATTACTGCTGCTTCCATTCTTTCATTCCCAAAATCATCTTCTTAAAGCAAAGATCTGGTTCACGCCACCATCGCCTCTTACATAGATTTCTGGAAAAACCTCCTACCCTGTCTCCCTGCTTCCACCTTTACCCACCAACAGTTAATTTTGAACACAACAAAGTAATACTGTTAAAACATAATTAGATCAAGTCACTCCTCTGCTCAAAACTTTCCAGTGGCTTTCTATATTCACTCCAAGTGAAAGTCAACATCCTTACAATGGCCTACAAGACCGTTTTGATTTGCATATTCTTTGTATCTCTCTGACCTGTCTCCTAAAACTGTCCCTTTCATTCAGTCAGCTCCACTCACAATAACCACTTCATGGTTCCTCAATAAGGCAATAAACAACATGTACTGGCTCTTTTCTGCCTGGAAGGCTCTTTTCCATTATCCATATGACTTAACTCCATCATCCCCCTTTTGAGTTTTTGCTCAGTGAAGTGTACTCTGGCCATTCTATTTAAACAGAAATACACAAATTCTCTGCAGGGTCCTGGCACTCCTGGCCTGCCATACTGTACTCTACCTTTCCTTGTTTCAATAGGACATATTTTAATATAGTCTATACTTTATTATTTTTTGTCTGTTTCACCCACTAAAAATGTGATTTCCATGAGAACAGGGATATTCACCTGTTTGGTTCAGGGATGTACCACTAATGTCTTAGAGCAGTGCTTGGCACAGGCACACAGAAGCACAATAAAACTTATAAATAACTATCACACGCCCATTCACATTCAACAGCTCCTCATGACCTACAGAATAATGAATATCATCCTTAGTATGGCATTCAAAGTCCTGTATTAATCAGCTCTAGGGTACTTTCTACTTCTTCCCTTCCATCATGATCCATATGCTATAGAAAACAAAAATAGAAATTCTATTCCCAAATGTATGCCCCAGTGGGTCCTGTTTTTGCATTCACTGTTCCCTCTACCTGAAGTGCCATCTAGCTAGATACATTTCTATTTCTAAAGCTATCCCTGAGTTTAATGCTTGGTTATTGAGAAACCAAATGTTGAAAATACTGAAGAAGGATTATACTTTGTTTAGTGTTTTCTTAAAGATTTTTTGTTTCCTGACAGGCATCTTCAAGAATGATAGAGCTTCCTCAAGCACATAGGAAATTATCTCCTCATACAAAAATTATTGCAATTACTTGTGATAAAGAACCATAAAGAAAAACACTCTGCTCACCTGTGATTTCTTGATTTATAAGGTTCCTTCACCTACAGAGTGTATATCTTATACAACTATGCACATTTGACTAATATGAATATTTTCTCATATACTTCCCTCACGTAAAAAATCTACTTTCATAAATATCCATTTGATATCATTATTTAGAAATCTTCTTTATAACTGTCCAGAAAAAATAAACTAAGTCTATTGAAAAGGAAATTCTTTAAGCAGATATGAAAAGTTTTGTATTACAGAAGGGGTGACTGTTGGCCACTGGACATGAAAAATACATTGAAATTATTGTGCAAGTTACAATTAATTTATCTGCGCAATAGAAAATAAATTTTTTTCTGCCCCACAATTGTCTTTCTATATTAGTAAAGAAAAGAAAGGTACAAAAGGAGTTGAGAACAATAACAAAAACCAATACCAAAAAGAAAGTGTTCTGACAAAAGTAAGTCACAGTCATTTTTACAGAAACTGACTTTTAAAATATATATTTTTACATGATTGCATTAAAATACAGTCTCATTAACAATAAAGTTCTATAGGGACAAGCACTCAAATTTTATCTGAAAGTAATTTATACAAGTGCACACATTTCTTTCACACTCATGCATGCAGACATTATGGATTTTACTCCTGTGTATAAACTATAAAGCTACTATGCAGTTAAAAAAATGACCAAAAAATCTTTACTGAGTCACAGCCCTGAATTAAAAGCACTGATTAAAGTCATTTTAGTAAGTTTTTATTCTGCAAATCTAACAATAATGGTCATTAGGATAAGGGCATATTGCACCAGTAAGTATAGTAAACATATATTTTATTAAAATCAACTCCGGAACTGCAATAAACCTGTGAATTAATCAGGCAATCAGAGTTTAGTAAACTTAATTTATGATCAGTTATATTAAATATAACTTAAAACAGTATTATATGGGGATTGCATAATTATAAAAGTATCACTCTAAAGTCTTAACTCCTTAAGAATAAGAGAATGGCTGATTACTTATAAACTCTAATGCTGAAGTTCTGATTGAAATGCAAGAGTCATTATTGCAAGAAAATTAAGTTTTGATTTTCTCAATCGAGGTAAATTAACAAAAATAGCAAAATGTAAAGATTCAACTCTCTACGGATAATGTAACATTGTAATACAATGTTTTATAAACATCCTGTAATTACTCTAGTACCAGAGAAATTGGACAACTAAATTATATATAATTCAAAAGTATTAGGACCAACTCAAAAACTTAGTCACATTATTTGACTATTCTCTTTTAGAGAAAATAATGTGACCATCATAATAAAGATGAAGAGTCAATTATTTACCCAGCTTTAAGTTTATTGGTCTCTAAGAAGGGCAGGGCAACATGACACAGAAAATCATGTTCAATTCAATTGAACAAATATTTGAGCATCTACTATGCACCTGTTCAGTGGTGGGCACCAAGAATACAATCACAAACAAAATAAGCATCATTTCTTCCTTTATGGAAGTTTAGTTAAACATGAGATGAATGTTAGAATAATCACAACAGAGAAATTCTGAGAGCTCTAATATGGTGGTACCCTAATATAACCTCCATATACTTTGCACGTTAGATGGGCCTTTAAGTAAGGCCAGCCACATAAACCACTGATCCAGGGTTTGAAATTTCTAGACAACATCCCTACCCAACCCATATTCAAATCAGCAGCAATAGCAGAAGGAAGTAGTTACTCTTCATTGGCCTGCCTCCCAATTTTACAAATCCTGTTGGGTAGGATTTGAATAGCCAAAAAGAGGGGAAGAAAAGAAAGTCAGACAGAAGAAGCAGCATTCATGTTTTATTTTAGGAAAGCAGCATTTTACTTTTGTGAAACAAAGGGTTCAATTTGAAGGATATTAAACTTTGAATATATAGGCTGGGGACAGAGTAGAGACAGTCTTGAAAACCACAAGGGGTAGTCTAGACTAAGTCTGACAATCACTGAGAATCCTTATGATTTCCTGATTCAGAGACAGATATGGAGAAGGTGGTATTTTCAAAAGATGACTTCAGGTGGTACAGGTCCACAATCTCTTACCTGAGACCCTTGAAGCCAGAAGTATTTTGGAATTTGGAGTGTTCCATATTTTAGAAAAGAATATGGTATATGTACTATGTGATACAAAATATACCCAGCAGAGTCTGCGGTAGCACCCTAAATCAAATGTACTCAGGTTAGTAGTGAAACATGAATGTTCTACAAAAAAAAGGGGGGGGAGATAAGACTAAATACAGTGTCAGGTCAGGTTTTGTGGCCAAACGATAAAATTCTGTATTCAGAACTTTCAGATTTTTGAATTTCAGAAAAGGGTTGTAGGCTGTAATGTGTAGGATAGACTGGAAAAGTAATCAAAGGCTTAAAAGGCAGCTTGTAGGGACAAGCAAGTTTGGTCTATTCTACGTAAATACTAGCTACCATTTCCTTAGCATTTATTATGTGCAGGCACTATGCTAAGACCTTTACCTGCACTGCCTCAGTTAAATCCTCTCAGCACTCCTATGACATAGGAATTGATTGTTCTATCTTATAGATCTGGAAATCAAGGTTTGTAGTCATTAACTCATTGGCCTAAAGTCACAGATAAATTGCAGCTAGGATTAAAATTTCAGTTGGGATTAGCATTTAAATATGAGTAGAATCCAAGATCTAAAGCCTGTTTACATTCTGATCTCTGTCTGCCAGAGTCTTCATCAGTATAACAATAATAGTTAGAACTCAAGTTCTTTGTTCAGTCTTGGTCTTTCCATGAAGTTTGCTTTGTACTAAAACTTTGCTCTGATTAGAGCAATCACACCACACATACCTGCCCCCTTCTTCAACTGCCATCTCCTACTCATTCTTTCTGGTCTTAGCTGAGGTTATAATTGGTCCTGTTATAATCTCCCACAGTTCTCAACTTCTCTTGTAACACAATCCAATTATCAAATTACAATTCCCTATCAATGCCTGTTTTCCTTGTTATAATGTAAATTCAATGTAGTAAAGATTAGGTCTCCCTTAGTCCCCACTGTGTCCTCAGTATTTTGCACTGTTTCTAGCACATAGTTAGCATTCAAAGCTGTCATGAAAGCTTGAATTGAAGAGGGGGAGAGAAGAGAGAGAGAGAGAGATCCAGTTGTGAGCTGACAAGCACTTAGACTTGGACGGTAGCAATAGGAATAAAGAAGACAGTTACTGTATATAATTGTATTTAAAATTATACTTGCTATTGAAGAAATGCACTTAGACATTATGATTGTTGTTTGTATTAAATAGAGTAACTTAAGATCTGTTGTTGTGATTACTATCTTTATAGCACACAAATAACCTCTAAATGACTATGATTACCACTCTGGAGATACATCACCTCACAATGACTTGCCATGTATCTACTTCAAGTAGCTTTTATAAATAACCACATCATTTAGTTTTCTGATGTAGCTGCAAAATTAATCTGACAAAACAAAATGACTCACTCCTTTCAAGATTTGAGTATAAATTGCCTAAAACTGAAAAATTATATGAGTTGTGAATAACGTATTATTATAATATACTTTTGGTAGGAAAAGATGCATAAAATCAACCAATGATTTAAGTTAATTTCACCATTAGTATTTTTAACTGATAGTCTTGGATCTGCAAATAATTCCTAATTCAGGAACGGGTTGTAGTCTAAAAGTTCATCTGTATACCAAGTCCGTTAGCTCCTGGAATACATGTTTCCAAAGGTGCAAAAAATAAAAATGGATTCCAAAGTGAAAGCAGATAATCCTTTCCCCATGGAAAACAAATACTCTTTATTTGGACTCATACAAAGGGAACTTTGAAAATAACTATTAGAACAAATATTTAACACTTAAAAACTTAAGCAAAACATGAGTATAGGGTAGGCAAAAAAGATGTAAATTTTCAGAAATCTTAAAAAGGACTTTTATAAGAATATAGAATTAACAAAAATATTATTAAATTGTATAACCTCCATTTTCCCCCCACTGTCTTTAGATTCTGTAATGAGTAATGATAACTCCATTTAAAGCTTTTGTCTCATAGTGTTCCTAAGTTGTTCGTTATTTAGCTTTAATCTAGATAAGGGATTTCACCTGAAATAAAGAACACATTGTAGAAACATTTCATTTATTTCACAGTGTTTTACAAACACTATCATAATAAATTAACAGGTAGTTTTAAATTTTAAACATTTATTATGATTCAGGAAAAGTGACAATTAGTGTTTATTCTAATAGAACTCAAATCAAATTTCTTCTATTATAACACTGTATTTTTCACAATGAACTCTTCATGCATTTAACTAAGAGGGAGAAAGAACTACAAATAAGTCAAAGCCTTGTATGTAGTGTGTAATCACTATACCAATTACAATATTAAAAAAACACAATTAACTATACATCTTTTTGCCTGAAAAATTATAGGCAACTAACATAATGATCCTTACACAATACAGGTCAAAACAAATGATTCAAGGTTTTTACTTTTTTTTTTAAAGCCTAGAGCACCTGATATTCCTAGATGGTCTCCCATCCAAGTACTAAAACCAGGCCCATTTCTGCTTAGCTTATGAGATAAAATGAGATGGGTATGCTCAGTGTGGCATGGCCATACACTCTACTTTTTAATATTGTGAAATCACAGATATTTTTCAGTCAAAAGATTTTGATGTAGAAAACATGTTTTTTTTCCCTTTCCAATAAGACTTTATGATAATAGCAGTGTCTCCTATACATCGATATATAGACCACACTTTGCATAAAGCCAAAAAATATGAAGGGGCTAGTAACCTCTTCTGCAATTCTTTGACTTTGCAGATGCCAACAAAAGCTCATGACCAACAAAATTAAGTCCTTTCATGGGGATTCCTAAAAACCCATGAGGGACACATACATATCTATGCACATCTTAAACTTACCAGTGACACTCGGATTGTGTACGAGAGGTATTCTTTGATAAAAAGAAGTCTAAATTATGCAGACTAAATTTGAGAGGTTCTGAACTTATTTTAATATTAGTTTTTTTTTTTTCAAATTTCATTTTCCTCACTGCTGAGTAATTTGGTTTTATAACAGTTCAGCCAATTAAGAATTAGAAAGTTTGAAAAAAGTTACTATACAAATGAAAAATTTATAATCAGTAGATCACTAAAATACAAATATAAATGTGCTTAAAGGTTTATAGAAATTATCTTACTATGCTGTCATGAGTTCTAGTCCACAAATTAATGAGCCAGCACCAGAATCACAGTCAGGTGTTTTTTTTTTTTACAATATCCCTAAATTAAGTTTTATTCAAGTAGCATTCTATTTGCTGATATTATACTTATTTTAAGCGATATTACCTATTTAATGGTCATAATCAAGACTATTGAAGTTTTCAATGCATGTAGAATCTTTATAGTCCTGATCAACACACATACTAGGCTCTCTTACTATATTTTGCTACACAACATTTTCAATGATGGTTGAATTCCCAAATCAGCTTACAAATTCTTATTTAATCTATAGTACACCTTCAGATTAGCACTAGTAGTTGTTTTCCACCTGCATCCTCCTTTGACACACTTTCTGTAGAAAATAAACATGCTAACTCAGGGTGTCAAAAACCTGGTATTTTCCTTTCAGCACATAGGGCTGGCTACACTAGGTACATAAGGACACAGAAGGGAAACAACTGGGCACATATTTCAGTATAAGTGTTCAAAGAGCTCCTGGGATGTCTTAACTGGGAAACAGAGAGCAATTTACAAACCCTTCCATAAAAAAAAAAATCGTGGATCTAAATTTCTTCATAAAGACTGCCTCTAGAGTACTTATGGTGAATTTGTTCAAGAGCTTAAACACAAACTTAATCTACCAACTTGAGAAGTCTCTTCATTTTCAGATATCTATTGAATTCTGAATATCTCCAGTTTAACAAACTATACACAAGCACCTTACAAGTTTTTAAATACTATTTTGTTAATGTACTATAATGACCTCTTCCCTCTCTAGTAACACCATATAAAAATATGCTACAAGAGGCATTTTCTTTCACATGAAATGCAGAAATGAAACTTTATGTAGGCCCAAAGCTACAGTGACTAAACATGAACATGTAACTGATAGGGTGGCAAAGTTTTAAAACTTAAAAAGTAATGAAGCATGGTGTTAGTCAATAGTAGCCAACAAGGCTGAATGCTTTCCTCAGCTAGAGTGTGCTTTAAAAAACCCAAAACACCACAAAAGTGGTATTATTTTGTTCCCAGAAAGCATCTTTCTTGATGTCTCTCCCAGCGTCTTAGTTCAAACCTTGATTACACCATTTATCATAGTATATAATTTCCCATGAGAGAGTACGAATTTCCTGAGGTGGGTATTGGGTCTTAAACAGTTTAGGATATGATTATAGAAGGATAAAAGATAGCCTCTGAATATAAGCCCTATGTTGTTTACTTCTTTGTAACAGCTTAGACCCATTAAAAGCCCACAGGTGCCAAACTCAAATTTTTACAAATCCAATGGTTTTAAATATACTCCAAGTAAGCATATTTTCAGCCATTTCGAGCCAGCCTTGTTTACATACAAGGTGAAACTGCATCAACATCTGCCAGCCAAAGATAAAATAAACCTAACAGCTCTAAAAAGACCCCAACTGCCACCATCCTTTCAAGCTCTCTGACCCAAAGACTCTCTGCTGTGCTGCTGAGTGACATCATTTAGACACATATGCTCCCTCTCTGATCCTTCTCATTCCCAGGAGTTCCCTTGCCCTCCTCCCCTTCTGGGTAGTAGGCCCCTGCTATTGTCTCCAGGAGGTCTCAGGCTATTAGAGGCTTCCCACACACACAAATCTGCCAAAGTATCACTCAAATAAAGCTTGGTGCATGCTATTGTCATCTTGTGGTAATATCTTTTCCCCTTAATCAGCCCTAAAATCCTTCAAACTCACTATACGATACCTTGCCAATGGCTTTTAGAGCAGCCATACATTTATTGAATTAATTACTAGAAGCTATTAATTTCTCATTTTAAAAAGGATCTTTCTTATGTTCAAGAATAGTCCATCTCACCACTGAAGCAGTCTATCACATAAAGAACCTGCGAAACAGAACACTGATGGGCACAAAGCTGAAATGGTAAGAAAAAAATGATAGATAGCCATAATATGGATGCTGACAACAAAAGTATAATTACAATTATTATTCATTGAAAGTTAACTATGTTCCAAGTATCATACTAAGGATTTTACATATTTTTAAGACTTAATTTATGCAGCAACTCTTGAAGTACATTCTCTTATTTATCCCCATTTTACAGGTGGAAAACCTGAGGCTCATAGATATAATGTTAACTTAGTCATGGCTCATAGCTATTAAAAAAATGGAAACAAGATAATCTAGGTTTGTTATTCTCCAAAGTCTATGCTCTTAAACATTCCATATCAAATAAGTAAGAGTAGCCAAGAAGTTAATGACAGCTTTAAAAGAATCAGCAGCCAAAGGGGAAAAAAAACCACAGGACTGACAGAGAGCATATAATAGATATTCCAGGATACCACAGCTAATTCAGCTCAAGGGAAAGGGGGTGGAGTTAGGAAGGTAAGTAATAAAAGAAAACAATATAGAATTTTAAAAACAAGAAAATAAATCTGCAGAGAAAAATTAGATTAGCAAAGAAATAACATGAAACTTAAAGAGTGAAATGAACAGTTAACCTTCAAAACATAGTCATAACATTTATCTAAACATATTATAAGAAATACCTGTACTCTCTCTGGTACTCACTGACCTTTCAGACTAGCTGATTAGGTTTACCTATATCCCTATTCATGAAGTGGATATAAAGTGTGTTGTGTGGGGGGATCTTTCAAGAAGGAATTGTTACACATACATACCTCTTGAACCTAAATATTCAGAGACCATAAGGGTTTGCTTATAAAGTAACCTCCCATCATCCCCCTTACCCTAGTTGGCTGGTTGCTTATTAGGCAAGAGAATAAAATAACAACTAAAAGGAGGTTTATTTTAAAAATCAATGTTTAAACACATTTGAACTATAAACCTGAGTCTAAATTTTTCAATAACACAAATGAGAAACCAAAGAAAAGAATGTCTGGGTCTCTTTTTCCTCTTCTGGAATATAAGGCTTCAAATTCTAAATCCTAACCAAACTGCCACAATTCATAGAGCAACATTTACATCCTGAGCTTATTGCTTCTCCAGCTAGACAGCAACAAGTCCAAAAAATACAATGGAGGGAGAGAAAGAGGGAGAAAAGTTAAAAGAAGAAGAGGGAGGGAGGGAAAGGGACAAGAAGAGGGAGAAAAGAAATGAATGAATGAGAATCTCTTAAGCTAACAATTTACAGAGGTGAATACCTAATAAGAAATAGTGTTAATTATTTGTATACTAAAAAGAAAAAAAAAAAGAAAAGCTAGACCAAAAGAGAGATCACTACTACTACTATTAGTACTACTAATTAAGAGTCACTAAGCACTGTTCTTATGCTTTGGTTTAATTAATTAATCCCACAACTACCTGTAATGTAGGTATTATTATCCCTATTTTACTGATTAGAAAACAGAGGCACACAGAGGTCAAACAAAACCATTTTATAGCATTCCCGACCTGTATGCAGCATCACCATGCTGGCTAATAATGTAACTTCACAAAGTAACTAGTAACATAGGACTGTGGTATGGCATGATCCACTGTGGTACAGGCGGAGGCATCTTAACATATTCAATAGTTCCCTTGGTTTCAAACCAAGGGAAGATTTTAAACTGACATCTTAGATCATGTACATAGTTTACTTTCAGAATTTGAGCAAAAATCTATAAAGCACAAAGGTCATGTGCCTCCCAGATCATCCACCTGAACTTAGCTTGTATGACTTAGCTTGTGTATAAAAGCTATTAAATTGTTTTCTGACACCAATAACATACAGACCTTTGCTGGCATTCATTAGTCAGCACTTGACTGACCAACTGTAAAGTATAAAATAGTAGGCAACAAAATGCACTCTCACAAGTGCAATGGAAGATTTTCCTATGGTATTTGCATTTTAAAAATATAGAAGAAAAATGCTATGAAATAAATATTAATGATCTCTATAAGATGAATTCTCAATTTGGATTTGCATTAAAAACGTTTATTCTCTTTAATTAAATTACATGGGGAAAATGAAATATTCACATCCTATATAATAAATCCTACAACAAAGATTAAAAACCTTCCCAGTTTCTGCTTTCATCTACCTAAGTTTAGCTCCTGCAACATATAAAAGTGAGTACATTAACTTAATCCTTCAAGGGCTTTAGAACTTCAGCATAAGCTTTTGAGACAGTCAGCAATGAAGAAAGCATTTTTTACCTAGTTTTGTCAAAAAGAAGCTTCCCTTTAATTCCAGAAAGATGGTAGAACCACAAACTTAAGCCTTTCTAAATGTAATCATGACAGGAGGAAACCAGTATCAAATGAGGTCATGTTTATGATATGCTACTTACTAGTCTCTACATCTAGTACATTTTAACTCCACCACAAATTAGTTTTGCAAAGGGGTTGGGGGAACCTGGAACTGAAAACAAATCAGAAAGGATTACTTCAGAAATATCTACTTATAACTGAGGGGTTTGTTGCAAGCCTTCTAGAAGTACATTTATCATGAGTAAAATCTGTCAAATTGATGGCAAGTTCTCTGCCAAAATTCAAGTTGATGAGACTAAACACAAATGTTAATATTTTCTCTTAATGAAAAGTGACTTAGATTTTCTTCTGCCTTCCCCGTCTCCCTGCCAGCATGAGCAATAAGAATGTTGCAGCTTAAATAATATGTGAGGTTATACTAATCAAATAATCCCTAAATCATATTATGTATTTAAAATATTCTAAAAAATAGTTTTAACTGAATTCTTACAATAATCAAGGATGAAAATAAATATCTTAAATATTGTATGACAAGGCAAAATTTATATGGCTGCTTATTGGAGAGAGACTGAGAAGTATGTTCTCAATCTTTTAAAGTATAAGAGACAAATTATAAAGTTCTCATTGGTACTAAAATTCTGTCTCTGCTAAAAATATGACATGTGTTTGAGCTGGAAACTTTAATATGTAAACTCAAAAAGATGAAATTTTGACCAAGGCTGAAAAGGGTGTTGTAATAAACAACTAAAAAGAAATAGATATATCATATGACCAAGAGGGGAACAGTTAGGAAAAACGTTTGGAAACTGGTAGAAACTATATTTACGAACTTAACCAAGTTCGGTAAAGAAAAGAACTGCCAAATAATTATTGAGCAAAATAAAGGGAGACTGCCAGACTGAGATTAAGTTAATTGTTGAGGCACTTTTGATCTAAATGCAAGAACTCATACCTAGAAACTAAATTAAAAAGTTGCAAGAGGTTGGTTAAAATTCAGCCAAGACTGACCAGGTGCTGGGGTCGGGGAGCAGAGAAGAGGGGATAAAAGAGAACCATAAAAATCTCAATCACTTTAATTAGCTATGTAAAACTGGTTTGGCTTTTTTTTTAATGTGTCTATCTAGGACTTCCACTTCTGCCCAGATGTATCATACTGCCAAAACAAACACACATACCAAAAAATAAAGGACAACTATTTCAAACGACAGTTTTTTAAGACACTTGACATCAGGTAACAAAGTCCAGTGATCGCTGAAAGATAGTGAATAAATGAGACAAACCCTACAATTGCCCCAACATACTGCCTTAAAAGAGGGTCCAAGTGGTGGCACAGGGAGGGGACCCAGGCAGAGCTCTGCAGATGCCAAAGTTGAGAGGTTGAGAATCCAAGGAGACCAGGCTGCTAGAGTTCACAAGACAGAGTGCCAGAAAGAAGAAAGCTACCCAAGGAGAGAACTCAGGAGATCTCTGGAGGTCCAACCTGTGTATTCAGCAGAATGCTGATTGGTGTACATCTGTAAATAAACTAGCTCAGGATGGGGAAGAAAGAACCATCCAAGAGGCTTAGAGACAGGACACTGCTTGGCCTTCTTACAGAGCTGGGAATACAACCTATTTTTACTAGGCAGACTGGAAAACTTCATAAATAATGAGGCATTCCATAGAGCTCTCAGAAGGTTCTCGCCTTGTTAGTAAGGGAATAATTAGCCCTAGACTACACCTTGCTCTGGTCTTGCCAAATAAATCTCAAAAGAAAGACCCAAAAGGACCAAACTGCTTTCAAGTAACAGAACTACTTCCTAGAACAGAATGCTCTACAATAATTATAGTGATATATAAATATCCACCACCTAACAAGGTAAAATTCAGTAAATCCAACATTTAATCAAAGATTGTCAAGAAGACAAAAAAGCAAAAATATATGACATATAATAAAGAGAAAAAGAAAACCAATCAATCAAAACTGACTCAGAACTAAACCAGATTGTTACAATTACCAGACGAGGGCATAAAAGTTAGTTTTATAACTTATATTCCATATGTTTAAAAAGTGGAGATGTGGCAAATATTTAAAAAAGGCCTAAATTGAACTTAAAGAGATGAAAATTATAACGTATTAGCAGAAAAATTCAATAGATAGCATTAATGTCAAATTAGACACTGAAGTAAGAAATATCAGTGCACTTGAAGACATATACTATAGAAACTATACAAAATGAAGCAGAAAAAAAGAAACAAAAAATGAAAAGAGCATCAGTAATATGGGTGATGAGGTCAATTAACCAAATATATGTGTAACTGACATCTCAAAAGAAAAAAGGGTGGGAAATAACAAATGCTTAAAGATATGATGGCCAAGAATGTTACAAAATTTTTTTTTTAAATAAAAAACTGTAAACTCATTGATACAAAAAGGCCAAAGAACCCCAGCACAAGAAACACGAAGAAAACTACACCAAGGCACATCTTAATCAAATTACTGAAAGCTAAGAGATTAAATGTTAAAAGCAACCACAGTGAGAGAAAGAGCATGTCATGTAAAAAGATGGGGGAAAATAAACTATGCAAACAAAAGTAAAAAGGCTATATTAACATCAGACAAACTAGATTTCACAGCAAAAAAAAAATATTACCAGGGATAAATGAAGTCATTGCATAATGATGAAGAGGTCAATTAATCAGAAGCATATAACCATTCTAAATGTTTATGCCTGTAATAATAGAGCTTCAAAATACATGAAATAGAAACTGATAGAACTGCAAGAATAGACAAATCCACAACTATAATCAGATTTCAATGCCCTCTCCCAATAACTGATAGAGCAACTAGCAGAAAATCAGCAGAAATATGAAAGACTTGAACAATACTATCAATCAACCTGACCAGGTTGACATTTTTAGAGCGTTCTACCCAATAGCAGCAGAATGTACTATCTTCTCAAGTGCATGTGGTACATTGACTGCAAAACAAAGTCTTAATATATTTGAAAGTATTCAAGTCATACAAAGTATATTCTCTGACCACAGCAGAATTAAATTAGAAATCAAAACCAAAAGATTTCTGGAAATTCTCCAAATATATAAAAACACACTTCTAAATAACAAATGAGTCAAAGAAGAAAGCAAAAGAGAAATGAGAAAGTATGTTAAACTAAATGAAAATAAAATTACAGCATATCAGACTTTGTGGGAAGCTGCAAAAGCAGTAATTAGGGGGAAATTATAACAAAAATGGTCTAGATTAGAAAATAACAGAGCTCTCAAATAATGACCTTAGCTGCTATCTTATGCAAATAGAAAAAGAAATGAAACCCAAAGCAAGAGGGAAATGATAAAAGTCAAAATAGAAATCAATGAAACAGAAAAACAATATAGAAAAATCAATAAAACCAAAAATTGTTTAAGAAGACCCAACACTATGACTTCACTTGCATGGTCTACCAAAATTAATCATATAGAAATGTTTTCAGAAAACTGAAGAAAATGCAAACTGATTTTTGATTTGGGGTCAGGAATGAGAGGGAAAGGAAGGGATTCCCAAAGGCCATAACCCCTTCGGGGTGTGCATGGTATGTTTACTGTCTTGATTGTGGTGATAGATTCACAGGTGTGTACATATGCAAAAGTTAGCAAGCTGAACATTTTAAATATGTATGGTTCATTGTATGTTGATTTCAATAAAGCAGTTTAAATAGATTGATAGAATAGACAGATAGATAAATGACTATATAACCACAATCGACTTATCTGTACTTATAAAGTGTGAAAAAATAGAATTGAATTTATTTTTACTAGAATGTACATATTTAAATCACTTGTTTCCTTTTAAAAACAGTAAACTCTGATTACCATTGCAGAAACACAAGTAATGCTAGACTCAAAGCAAAATGTGATCTTGAAAATGGCTTTCTCATGTCTCTTATAAACTAGCTCCGAATATAGTTCCTAAAATTCCAGAAGGCATTTTGAGAAATGGTAGCAGAATCATTACAAAATAAAAACAAAACCCTTATCACCCAGGTTAACTATACTGAAGGAACAACAATTAAGCATATTTATAAGGATGTGTGGATTTATTATTTTATAGCCTTAGTTTATTATCTGTAGCCTAAGATTTTTTTTAATGCTGTGACAAAGTAGGTTTCATACCCTAACCAGATGACTGAAAGAATTGTATGGGTGACCCAGATCAAAGGAAAGGTAAACAAAATACATAAAAGGGTTCAAGTTCTTTGTTTGTTTTGGAGATGTATCAGAATAACAACAACAACAAAAGGATTAATTGAAAAGTAAAAATGACAATTAAGCCATCTTATTCTCATCTATTACATTTGTGAAATAATTTCTCTGATATGACTCCTGTATTCCACTACGTTTAAATACAAATTGAGTAGCAGTCACTTCCTTAAACCTTAAGCTTTTCTCATCAATACTCAAATATGAAGATATTCTTAATTACGGATAAAACTTCTTGCAAAAACTCTAGGTCACTGAAGCTTAAAAGAAAAATGAACATGAGGCAAAGCATCACATTACATCTTGTTTGGGCCCCATTTCATCTTAACTATGACTTCTTAAGTCCAATGTTGACAGAAAATAAATCTTCACTGTTTAATCAATATTACCATATGAATGCATAACAAGTGAAGTATTGTAATAAGTCTCCCAAGAGTGTGACTTTCAATGAGATTTGGTTCCATTAATAGCTTGCATCATTAGTCAATGATGGTTGCCCCCTAGTTGAAAATATTTGCTCTGAAATTCACTTTCAAGTGAAAGACTATTTTCTTGCAAAAAAGTGAATGATTCGAATAAATGCTTTGCTGCCTAGATCTTTTTTCTTCTGGCTAAAGAGTGATCAAATAATTATCAGAAATAAACTACATGTAAGTCTTAAAATGTAAATTACATATGTATTTTTTTTACTGTGTGATATATATTTATCCTATAAGAATACAAGCAAAGTTTTAGTGTAATGGATTTTTAAAAACACACAGAACTTTCCATTTCATTATTTAATCATCAATGGCACTTAAAAGAAGTCAGAAATTATCTCTTATTTAATAACAAACTTCTCTGAAAGTTATTTAACATTTTCTTTGTTAGATCAATAGTCATCACAAATAGATTGATTCACTTGAAAGCACACTATTTTTCATAATAATATGCTTAAACATAAACAAACACAAGTGTGTATGTATGTGTACAGAAACACACACAGTTTGGAGTACAGAGAACTTTTGTGGCTCATTTCTTCTGACATGACATTTCAAATAGTTTTGCCAAGTTTTTCTGCAGAATTCTAGGCAACATTCTTCAAGAAAATAAACTTGACAAATCAAAATGATTATCAATCATTATAGAAAAAGAACAATTTATGTATTCACTCATTCATTCAATGTATATTTAATAAATACCAGACACTGTGCTAGGTGCTAGAGATTACATCATGTATGAAAAATGAAACATGATCCATGCTTTCATACACCTTACAAACTAAGTGGGAAAGATAAACATTAAAGAATCACATATACAAAGATATATGATAAACTATAAAGGAGAGGTACATCTGCTATGAAAACATAGAATGGGAACAGATTACTGAGCCAATGAAGTGATGGAAGAACTGATATGAGGTCTTAAGGAAGAGTAGAGGTTAATTATAAAATAAATGAGGGCCATAAAACAGCCTATGTAAAATTCTTAATATAGCAACTTTGGAAGACAATTTGGTAGTTTCTTACAAAACTAAACACAGCTAAACATACTCTTACCACTCCTTGATATTTACCCAAAGAAGTTGAAACTTATGTCCATGCATAAAGCTGCACACTAATGTTTACAGAAGCTTTATTCATAATTGCCAAAATTTAAAAGCAACCAAGATGTCCTTCAGTAGGTGAAGGGATAAACAAACTGTGGTACAGCCAGCATTGGAATACTTTTTCAGAGCTAAAAAGAAATGAACCACGAAGCCAATGAAAAGACATGAAGGAAACTTAAATGCATATTACTAAGTGAAAGAAGCCAATCTGAAAAGACTTTCTAAGAAAGGCAAAACTATGGAGAAAGTAAAATTATCAGTGGTTGCCAGGGGTTAGGGCAGAGGAAGGAATGAATAGGCAGAGAACATAGGATTTTGAGGCAGTGAAACTATTCCATATGATAATATAATACATGTCATTATATATTTGTCAAAACCCATAAAAAAGTACAGCACCAAGACTGAAGCTAATATAAATGATGGGCTGTGGGTGGTAATGATATGTAAATGTAGATTCCTTATTTATAATAAATGTACCACCCGGGTGCAGGATATGGATAGTAGGGGAGGCTGTGCATGTGTGGAGATAGAGATATATGGGAACTCTCTGTACTTTCTGCACAATTTTGCTCTGAATCTAAAATGGCTCTAAAAAATTAAGTCTATTTAAAAATAAAACACACACACACAATCTTTGAGGCAGGAGCAAGCTTGACACTACTGTAAAAACCACTGATTGCAAAAACTTGGGAAGACATGCTCTCAGGATAAAGGAAATAAAACCAAAATCAGAAGAGACCCTGTGCAAGGAAACAAGCAAGTCTATATGACAGAAACAAAGAGTTTGAGAAGAGGTGGTAGGTAATTTTGGAACACTGAGAAACAGGGAAGATTTGGGAGGGATGTTCCAGAGGGAAGGCTGTCACCTGAAGGAAGGGCACTATTATGTGGAAAAGGGGTACAGAAAAGAATCGGGGAAATCCCAAAGCTAAATTTTACCAATTTCAAAATATTGTCTAGGTTCAGCCCTGTACTTACAAGAAGGAACTCTCTCTTCATTGTTCTGGTACATGACATAATACTGTACCCAGAGCCCAGACTCATACTATTAATAAAACAGCTCATCTGAATGTACATTAATTATGAAAAAGGGGAGCTATGTCTAGGAACTTAACCTCCTTAATAACACGATCCCAAAGAAACAATGTTCTCAGACATAAAAACAACAACAAAAAAATGTCTTACAAACACTTTTTGGAATATAGCATGTTTCCAGCAACCACGGTACTAAAGAATACTCACAGAGCAAAAATTTTAAATGTAAAAGAGGTAAAAGGAGAAAGGAACCAAAGTTACCATTTGCAAAAAAAGAAGTGATTCTCATTAAATGACTGTGTCACCATGATATGCTACAGCAAAGTGTCAACCTTTGCTAACCTTTGACCCCTATAGAGAAAAAATCTCAAGCACTCCAAGGATTTTGTTACACCTCAGCCCAGGGATTAAGGTGAGGACATGCTATTTTCTGTCTATTCCTGCTAGTCACAATTTTGTACATTTTTTTTCAGCTTACATTAGAAAAAGCAGGTAGGTTTTGGCTATCCTTTTTCAGTCTAAACACCTACACTCAGGAGAATTTTTATGCTCCAATAGAAGTCATCTTCTCCTCCAAGACAGTAGAGGGAATCTCTGCTCCCTAATAAGCTATACCCCAGTAGCTAGCAATAATGTCCAACAATCACCTAAATTTACTTTATTCAAAACCAAACTCCTTTTCCCACCTACTTCCACTTCTCTCCTTACTCCTCTAGGCATGTTCCTCCTTCTCCCATCCAGATCCTACCCCAATTCAATCAATTGTCAAGGTTAGCAGCTTCTAAATCCAAATCTCCCTCTTTGTCTCTACCCCTAGTTCAGAAGTTTATTTATTATCTCTACTCTTATAATAAATTTTCTGGCCTCCCAGCCTTTAATTTCACCTCTTTCCAATAACTTCTCACTTGTTTTAACTTGTGGATTCAGAGTCAAAAACTCAAACATGTCTAGCCAGATTCTAAGTAGGCGATATATTGAGTGATGAAGTTCAATTGTAGGAAAGTATACATCAACTAACAACTTGAACCCAGGATGAAATAGTAAGGGATGAACTATGGCAAAATCCAAGAGTCCATGGCCCATTTAAATCAGACAGATCTTATTCAAGTATAGTGGACTGCTGAAAAACACATGGAAACATAGACTCGGAACTACAAAATTACTCTGATGTTTCTAGAGAAGCCCAAAATTTGTATTTATATATGTAAACTCCAATTTTTAAGAGCTGACAAACAAATCAAATTTTTAAAATCACATTGTCAATGCTACAAGCCAAACAAAACAAATCTGTGAGACCGATATAACTTTAAGGGCTGCCATTTTACAAAGTGCATGAGATTTGTGGTTCTCCAACTTTAGAGTACAGAATAATCTAGGCAGCTTGTTGTTGCAGATTCCTGAGGCCTGCACCAAAAGGATTCTCATTCATTAGATTCATTGGGGCTCCAAAATTGTTTTTCAGCAAGCTTTCCTGATGGCCTTCAGGCCAGAGGTCCTAAACCACTTTTTAACAAATCTCTCTGAGAGGGAATCTAGAGGATTAAAGAGAATGAGAAGAATGGGGGGAAAAAAATGGAGACAATATTTCTAATGCATTTAAAATAGTTTAAATATTTTCACTTATTGTCCCGGGGAAATACAACTTGGTTATCATACTTGTTTCAACTTTGAACAATAGTGCTCATTCATAATCATATTTCAGTATGTGAAACCAGTGAGACAAAGAAATTACATTTTTCAATGTACTGGACATCTCAGATCAATAGTATGGCAATGGTTATAATTAGCATCAAAATAAGGTGGTCTTCTAAAAAATCAGGAACATTTAGTCTGTTTACTAAAATAATTTACTTATAATGCATTATTTGCTTTTTAATAATATTTTAATTGATCCAGTCTATATGAAAATCCTGAAGCAAAGTATTCTATAATCAATGAGTGCATAGTTAAGTCTCCTGTTTTGAACTCTGAATGTATTTTTCCCATGGGAGAATACTGTGGAGGTTGGGAATGAGGGTGGAGAGAAGTACCTACTCACTCAGTTCCTAGAATATTTTAACCCACTTCCTAGTCTATTGCAACCCAAATTATTAATCTCTCCTGTCTCTAAACTCTAGTCATTCCTATAGCATTAATCAATACTGATATGTATACATTTTATTCTCCTTATAATATTGTAGGCTCCTTAATAACAAGAACCTATATTTCACAATCCTTTATCCTTCAGCACTAAATAGAATATGAGGAAACTGAACTGCACTACAATATGTATTAAATAAAGGAAAAATGTCTATGGGAAAGTATGTCTTATGCTAACAGGCAAAATGGGGGAGGGGCCAGTAGCAGAGGGAAAGTTTCAAGCTCATTACAGGCCGTAACTTTTTGGCAATAAGGTCAAATGGTAGGGCAAGTGAGAGAGGGATTGAAGAAGTAAACTGTTTCCAGCACCATCACATTTACAGAGGTCACAGAGAAAGAATCAAAAGAGACTACTTACTCCACTCATGACTGAGCCCCCAAGTCCCAAGGCAAGGAGAGGAAAAACGCCAGGCAATATTTTTGGCTCTAACATAGTAGGGAAGCCCCAAGGGCCTTTCATTTGGCCATGTATTTATAACTCAGAGAATTCCTGTCCTCCGCTTTGGTGTTTTGAGGGCTCAATAGAGATTTTGCAAGAATTAGAAATCTCTCATGAGAAAACCATCTAGTGAAGGATGAGTCATGTCCTAAAACACCTATGTCTTTTCAGAATAATTTTGTAATCTAACAAGGAGCTTGAAAATTTTCCCAGCCTATATCTTGCGAAATAATGTCTTATTTCTATAGCTACTAACCACTGAGTAAAAAATAATCATTTGCTTTCAGTAAAACACATGATAGGTAATATCTCTAAACTCAAGAAATAGAAAATAACCACAAAACATTCAATTTTGGCCTAAGTATCTTTGCTCTCAACTAAACACTGAATAACAGTTATGTACCATAACAGGAAGGGAACTTATATTTTTTAAGGGAGCAGCTAAACCTTAAAACCCTATATGTATTTTTAAAGTTTTATGTTCAAATAAATAATCATTAATAACAATGATAATAGACATTTCATTCACATGCTGCAAATCAGACTTCGGGTAAAAGCTATATTTGAATACAGATCAACAGACTTTCATATTCCAGGTATATGAAATATTTTGTATTGGACCCCTGTAGTAATAAATGCTTTAAAAGCTGCAGTAATAAAACTCAGTTGACAGTGTCTCTTAACACAAAGTTAACTTGTTTAAGTGAATTATCTAAGTAGGAGACTCAAGTTCAAATCATCGCCCTAAAACTACTTTGCCAGAATTGTGAGCAATGTAATCTCTTCTTATTTTGTCACAGGAGATTCATATGTAAAAATGGAAATAGTTGAATCATGAAAACACTTCAGTGAGGAAAATTTTACCTAGTTTTGTATATCATAAATCTTGCAGCTTCTCCTGGAATATTTTGGGGACTTTAATTTAGTCTAGACATAACACATTCAGTTTGACAGCAGCAGCCTTGTATGCTAAGCTACCTGACCATTAAAGCAGTATCTATTGGTGAAAGAGAGAGAGAGAGAGAGAGAGAGAGAGAGAGAGAGAGAGAGAGAGAGAGAGAGAGAGAGAGAGAGAGAGAGAGAGAGAGAGAGAGAGAGAGAGAGAGAGAGAAGGGAAAGGGAAAGGGAAAGGGAAAGGGAAAGGGAAAGGGAAAGGGAAGGAAAGGAAGAGAAAGGAAAGGAAAGGAAAGAAAAGAAAAGAAAAGGAAAGGAAAGGAAAGGAAAGGAAAGGAAAGGAAAGGAAAGGAAAGGAAAGGAAAAAAAGGAAGAAAACTTTAGACTTTGAGGCACAGATCTACAGAATAAGTTTGGAGCAAGGGCCAATTAAGTCACTACAACTGTAAGTTATCAAAGTGTACACTATTTACAGTACATGTTTAATTTCACAAGTTCAAAGGTTTCAAATTGAAGCATGCCAAAAGGTATCAGAATTAATAAATACCTTTATATTTACATGACAAACAGGCTAATTACCATGAATTTTTGACAAAAGATTTTTAACTTTGTAATATTTCCAATTATAAAAAGTCTTCAGTAAGATCTGATGATATTACTCCTCTGCTCATTCTACCTGGGTTATAGAACAAAGTTCAAATTATTTAGAGAAGCAATCAGTGCTCACCATGATGCAGCTGCAATCTCCCTCCAGATTGACTTCCACCACTCTCATGTGTACCTCAGGGGCTCACTAGACTACTTTTTAAAAAAATTTGCTTTATTTTTCAATTGCACTTGACTTACAATATTATATAACTTTCAGCAGTACAACATAGTGATCAGACATTTATATAACTTATGAAGTGATCACCATGATATCTAGTACCCACCTGATTCCACACAGTTATTACAATATTATTGACTATATTCCCTATGCTGTACTTTACATCCCCATGACTGTTTTTATAATTGGAAGAAACTCATTAATAGACAATTGGATAAAGAAGAAGTGATACATATATACAAAAGAATGTGACTTGGACATGAAAATGAATGAAATCTTACCATTGGCGATAACATGGATGGACCTGGAGGTTATTATGCTGAGTGAAATAAGTCAGACAGAGAAAGACATACCATATGATTTCACTTATATGTGGAATTTTAAAAAAAATGAACAACAACAACAACAAAAAAAAAGGAACAAACTCATAGAGACTATTTTGATGATTGCCAGATGGGAGGGGCGTCGAGGGGATGGGTGAAAAAAGGAAAGGGATTAAGATGTACAAACTGCCAGTTAGGCTGGCTCTTAATTCCTCAAATATACCCTAACTTACTAGCTGCCCCTCCCCCCTCCCCGACAGCTGTGCTTACTATTCTCACTACAGGGAACACCTCTTCTCTACTATCCAACACTGTTTAAGAAAAACTCCCTGTATTCCAAGACTCTTCTATTGCCAATCTTTCCATACAGGTAGCCTCAATACTCTCAGCACTTTTTACCTCTCCAGTAGCATTTTTCAAATTCCACCTTGCACCAGAGTTTTGTATACATCAGACTCTCCAACACTGTGTTTGTTCCTAGTGAGCAGAGACTATTTATTTTAGCACCCTAGTAACACTTAGCACAGTACCAGGGTGGGTTTCTCCAAAACATTTATTAAATTAGATTAAATGTGACATCATTAAATGTTAAATGATAAGCATTTCAGAGCTGGGACTTTTCCAACTGAGTGGCTTGGCTGAATCCTGAGTAGTAAATGAACCATATATAGCTTTAAATAAGACATTTGTGGACAACTGCCAGGCAACTTCTCCAGCTCTATTACTTCCCAACTAAATCAAACAATGATAAAATGTGTTAGGGTACATTTATAAGACTCTAAATATGATTTCTGATAAGAGGGAAAATAAAAATATAAAATATTAAGTATATTTTAATAAACTCGAAAAACAGTATAGGTCATTTTTAAATTTAAATATAGCTTTTAAGAAGGTAGTACAGTACCATAAAATAGCATGTATTTTGGAATTAGAATCAGTTAACTTCTCTAAGACTCAATTTTTTCTGTAAAATGTGGGAAATAACTACACTTACCAGGCATGTTTATGATACAAATTAAGTAAGATGGTGACACAAAACCCCCAGAGAAATGCCCGAAACATTTTAGAGGCTCAGTAAATGTTAGTTCCCTCACTTTCAAGTTTGTGAAGGTGCTTCATATGATCACCTATATTCACTTACAAAGAAAGTTCAGTATTCCCTCCAAAATCATAACTTTTTTAAAGCAATGACACTTTAAAAAATATCTGCCTTTACATAACTCTAAACTTGCATACATGATGATTTGCCTATTGAGACTGTCCTGCCTTGTAACCTTACTGAACTATTCTCCATTCTCCAAAACCCACAAGTAAATGTGACCTCTGTGAAGTCCCTCCTCTCTGTACCCTGTACAGTATGTGACATTCCATGAGCACTCTGTTCATACCTATTTATTATAGGGCTTAATACTTTAGACTTGTATGCCCCCTTTTTCTCAGTAGGCCACGAGATCCTCAAGAGTAATACCTATGTATAGTTGGGTTTATACCATCAGTATGACACCTCATATAAAATGAGGATTTGACATGTGTGGAATAATTATATATTATAATATACATTTCTAATAAGCATAACTGTGAATATGGCCATGTGTAACACAAAATGCACTGGCTCACTATGGGAAACTCAGGGTTGAAGGGGAATGAGTTATCATGTTATTATGCAACAAAGAGTTTAAGAAATTATATAGAAAATGAAAGGAAAGTACTTAGAATTCACTGAGAAGAGAAAAAAGGATAAGAGGTTATTTCAGGCAGATGGAACAATGAAGTAGCTTCACTTAAGAAGCAAATTAAAAGAGATAAAACAAAATTAGGTAGCTTAACAGTAACCCTAAATATAAAAATAAGCTTGATCCTGACAAGCTGAGTAAGTAGTAGTCACTAATGTTCACTGGTTAAACAGGAAAGTTAACCTTGATTCAACTGGATCAGAAATCATAAAGGTCAATCAGTGACTAATATAATAATATAGTCTGGTGATAAGTGAGATGAGAGTAAACCTTATTTTGAAAGAGTAAACTTAATAAATACCACGTGTTTGTGTTTGTGTGTGTATGTATGTTTCTCTGTGTGCGTGTCTGCATATGTTGAAGGTGACATCATTCTCATTTTCTCTGCAAAGAGGAATATTAAAACAACCACTACCATAAAGTATTTCAGGTTTCAGATGGGTCTCAGAGAAATTAATCAACAAATGTATTCTTTTTTTAGTAGAACTACATCATAGTTGGGAGATGTCTTTTAGCAAACAATGATATAGCATGAAACTGAGAGGTCAGGGTAGCTGGAAAGTTTTGGCTTCAACTGCATTCAGGTAGCAATTGAAGAGCCATATGATTGCCTGCATTCTATGTGGAGAGAAGAAGATAAAGAGAAATTTTTGAGATGGAAAGCAAGGAAAGCTGTTACTTTTGGCAGTCAACAAATCAAGAGGCAGAAGCTGCCAGAGGAGACAATCCTATGGAATCTAAAATCAGTACAGATAACAAGTTAAAAGTGACTAGCATCAAGAGTTGTCAAGGTATCAAGAAATCAGAAAATGGAAAAAAATCCTTTTAAACTCATTAGGAAGAGAATGAATATTTTTCTTAGAGGTCAGAAATATGTGATAAGAGGTATAATTTGCAACTATAAAATTCCAAATTGTGCATTCCAGCAGATTTCCGGTAGTAAAAAGAAAGGAAATGAAAATAAAATTGGTGGGAGTCAACAAAGCAAACAATGCCTCTTTGAAGACAGAGATGAACTGACCCATCTCAATATTGAGGATAGAATGGAGAGTGAAGAATGGCTAAGGAGCTATAGGTATTTTTCATACTAAAACAGAAAGTGATAGGATCTAAAGCAGGGTTTCTCGACCTTGCTTGCTTACATTTAGAGTAGAATAATTTCTTGTCATGGGGGGGGGCAGCATCCCTGACTTACATGCACTAGATACCAGTAGCACTTTCCCCACCTGTGACAACTAAACATGTATTCAGACATCACCAAATGTCCCCTAGGGGGTATAATTGTCCCCCACTGAGAACCGTCACTGTAAAGGAAAAAAAAATACTTTTTGGGAAAGAGAAATACTACATCCTTCCTTATATATTGGTCCAAAACACAAAGCTCTTTGGGTTAGATGAAGTCGAAAACAAACAAAAGACATCAACAACAAGAATCATATTTGGAGAAAATATGAATCTGTAATAATAGGTAAGATGGATATTAAAAAACAATAGAAATGTAAAAAATACTTAGCCGGCTTAATTATCAACTTTCCCAGTTATGTTTATATCATTATGTAAGCTTAAGATATGCTTAATCTATTAGTTTCATAATTATTGTACATAGTTCTATGAAAAGAATCAAAATAGAAATTTTAACTCATTAAGATTAATAATCATAAGTGTGAAATTTCCTGATTCCAGGCATATACTGGTGTATACATGACCTATTCTACTCACAACATGTTTTACAGTTAAAGGATCCTTTTTCCTTTTGAGAGGAATAATTGTTAAGGCTGAGGGACTAGAACACATATCACATTAGTGCACTTCTGCATTACCTGACACGTAAGCCCATGGTTTAGGGCTCTATTACTTGTCACACATCAATGCAAAAATAGTTTGTCACAACATTTTCAGCAGCCTAATTTAAAAAGATAGCACTTGGCTGAATATGCCACACTTTTATAGCAGCCAATCTTTAGGCAATGCAGGCACAGGAAGCAGCAGGAGAAGGTAGGTGGTTCCTGGCATTCCCCTAAACAAGAAACAATGCATATCATGTACTTGTGTCATGAAAGATAGCATTTGCTTTTCCAAAGAAGTTTTACTTCACACAAAATTTCACAAACAGAAGGGGATTGAAGAGGGAAAGAGATAAACTAAAAGATGAAGCAGGCAGGATGGCTACAAAGCTAACTTTCTTTAAGGCTAACATACAAAGAGAAAAAAAAAAATGTATGCAATATGCAACAGTAGTAAAGTACAGGAGGCCTTGTATTGACCATGAACTTATTTACAAAGGTCGGACTGCTGGACTGTTATTTTTAAGAAGTATGTTCATGTATCCTTAAAATCCACAGCCGTATCACTTTTATCCTCATGGTTCTTATCTAACAATGGTCACGTATCTGACCCACTACTTCACAACAGTGATTCAAAAAAATTTAGCTTTTGTTATCAGTGGCACTAAAATGAATGGCCCCAAACTCTATCTTCTAAATTACACATAAGCACAGTGCAGATCTAGGCCAGGTCCAACCATCACCAGTCTAGAGAATCACTACATCTTTAGGTAGATTTAGGACTACTCTGAAGTTTAAGGTCTTAGGCACTATAAAATTATGGTTAAAAACCTGAGATTTTATAGTCACAGTGGTCTTGAATTCCAAATTCACCACTTTATATCTTCAGGCAAGTTACTTATATGTTCTGAGCCTTTCTCCTCACCTAAAAAATAATGGTTGTGAGGATCAAATGAGTTACTATTGATGCGGGGACAATATCCACCATCAATCCCTGAGCATTCCTACACATTATTGCTGAGGATGTCAAGACTGAAAGGCCCTGACAGCACTATCCCCAGGCCATTTCCCAAGGCTGTGTTTGTAGCAAGCAACCTTGATGATGAAGTAATCATATCTACCCTCCCCAGACACAGAGCAGGTTTGTTTCTGCTTACTATAAAAGTTGTAAATCCCCTAAATTCAGAATTCCCCTCCTGTAATGCAACTCACTACCTGTAGAGACATCTATCCTGGTCCACCTCATAAGACTTAAGAGCATAGTGAACCAGCATGTGATGCTGACATTCTGCTTTTGCAATGAATAATAAACTGTTTTATCTCTGACCCAGGAGTCTTGTGTCTTCTGCATTCATCCATGAAATGCGACAGGTAGGTTAAGCAGGATTAAATCCCAGACCTTGCATGGTTCTTAAAAAATATATGCAAGGCAGTTAGAATAGCAACTGGCACAGGAGACTGTTTGTTATTGAGAATCACCTCTGGGCAGTCTCGAGTATTGTTCTTCATCAGTGAATCAAGGCAACAACCCAAGGATTAGGATGACCTAGGGCAGAGCCAGTATTCTCTAGGGCCCTGCATACAGTGCATGGTCAAAACAATGTCAATTTGACCTTTACTGAACTAGGCTAACTCAGACTCCAGAAATAGAACAGTAAACTTAACTGGGATTTTCACTCATTAGCATTCAGCATTAAACAGTCATCTTTCATGACTGTCAATTTTTTGTCTAACTAGAACCCAGATGTCATGTATTTATGTTAGGACAGATTCATTACTGTGCTCAATAACCTTTGATTCTTACTATATCAGAACTCACTGGGATCTTGGAAATTGTTTATTTCAACTCCCTTATTTTACAGAATAAACTAGCACACAGAGAGAAGATAAATGACTTACCCAGAATCACATTTTTAAAAAGTAGTCAGCTTATTCTGCATATAACTTCTTAAAAATGCTGGAAACTTTAAAAAGAAAGTTTAATAGGACCAGTTAGATAGCTATCCTATTTAGCTTATTTAAACTCTGTACAGCACATGAAATACTCTTAGAGTCTATAGAATAAAACGTGGGGTCTGAAAACTTGAAGTGGTGGTACTAAGATCAAAATGTAGTCTCCACTAGTTTATGACAATATGGTCGGTGATGAGACAAGTGTGGATAGGAAATGCTTTTAAATAAATCTGTCACATTCCATAATAGGTTTCACATTCAATGGCCATCCTTCTGTATGTTATTTCTGTGGCCAGGAAATAGGCTATATCATTAATAATATTCACAGTAACCAGTAAAACTGACAAGGAAGAAGATGATCTTCAGAGTTAGAAACATGCAAGTGATAACATTATTTAAATGCAGGGTGTGGAAAGCAAGAATTTGTAATATAGCATATCTTGATCTACAATTAGCTACAAAAGAGCTGGTAGAAAGAACATGGACAATCCAGCCTTGATCCCTGAACAATTCCTACTTTAAAGTATAGTAATGCCTCAATTCCACATTATATAGAGACATGGCCACTTGAAACAGTATTTATCTCAGACCTACTCAGCTTATATAAAAACAGAGCATTTGAATCTCATAGAAATTTATGAGACCATCTAAAAACAGTTTGATGAAGCAAGTATAGGCTATTTTGAAGAAGCCTAAGAATTTAGAGATTACAAAACATGGGTACACCCTGTTTTGGTAAAATAGATACATGAAAGGCCAAAACACCATCATGGAAAAATTCCAGGTCATTTTTTTTTTTGCATTGTAGAATTATTCTTCCCTTTAATATCTTGTTTAAAGACCATAATTACTCAACCAAAGGAGAGGAAAAATGTAAGATAATGCACTGATAATAAAAAAAATAAGCTATGAGGTAAACCTAAGAGAAGATTGCTTCTCCTCACAAATGTTTTATATATACATTGACTTCTGGAAAACATTGATTTTGTAATGTGAGGTACTCAGCTGCAGAGCGATTATTAGAGGAAATGCTGCTTCCAAATTTATTTTTACCTATCTTAACTTGCTATAGGTTCTTGCCTTATATCATGGGCAATTTAAATGCAAATAAATTGAAGTTATGATACTAACTTCCCCCAAATGCAGTCTTATCCATCACAATCTGTATCTATTTAAAACAATGTGTAAGAATAATATCAAGAAAATTACTGGGAAGAGTGCGGAAAGGGAGGAGTTTTAAATAAGAGGAAGTATTGAACATATTGAAACTGTAGCCTACATCCTCAAGGACACAGTCCTCTACACTTGAGAGCTGCCATAATTTAAAAGCAAATGGAACTTGGTTTAGGACAATATATTATAGAGATACACCTTATACATTGTTTTCAGAATCAATGACAAATGAAAAATACCAATTATAAATAAGACATTTAAACTATGTTCTGTGCCTTGCTAAATTTCCTATCAAGTTTGAGAATAAAATCCATCTTAAGTGTAGTAGCTGGCCCATATGGCAGCTCTGTGTGAATTAGAAAAAGCAACACCCTGAAGACACAGTCTTGTGACTAGGCACATGATTTGTCAAGTTATGTGACCTCTGAGGTCTCTTGCCTTTGAATAGGGCCCCACTATACACAGTGGCCCTGTTCTCTATTACATATATACTTTATTAAAGTTTGAAATGTAAGCATACAGTCTATACAGGGTCTTGCTTTCTACATATTTCTTCCTAAACAGCTTCAGCCAGCATAATATGCTAAATATGCTATTAAGCACTTGAGATTTTTATCAGTGATTGATTTCAAAGCACATAAGACAATACCCCCCTTAGCTTTCTCTCTCCTGGGCAAAAAAAAAAAAAAAAAAAAAAAAAGGAGGAAATAATACCTGCCCAGCCCCAACAATTATCACTCATCTCCTGTTTTGAGGAAAATTGCCCACCTGATTAGGTCGGTAAATGGGCAGCCTAGAAGTTGCAGAGTAAAGATGAATTACTAGCCTAAATCCATAAAGTTCAAGAAATTATATGCCTATCACCTCCCAGCACAATATCAGCACTACATTTCAGAAAGCAGTGGTTGCACAATTTCTTTAGTAAACCTGTGTGGAGTCTAGGCCATTTGCCTAAGTCGACTTTTCATACTTACCCACTCCACCCATGCCCACCTCAATCACTTAATTAGTGTAGCCTGTTTTTTCAATTTTAATACCATGTTAAATGTCTAAATAAGGAAACTTAAAAGATCAGAGTTCTTTGTAAAGGTTTGTTCACCAATTATCCAGATTCAACAACCTAGAGTGTAGGTTAAAAACAAAGAGGCTGAAAACAGACACCTCAAGTACCAAAATAGCATTTGTATTGAAATAAAAACCAGAGCAAATAGCATAAGCTTAGTTGTGTGTGTATGCACATATGGATCAAAGTTATATGAACCTTTTATCTAGTGAAATCAAGAACACATTTCCTTTGCCCAACATCTCCTTTGCCCAACTATCTACGACATTGCCCTAAGAGAACAATCCTTACAGATAAACCCACCTTACTTCACAAATTACAAAATGAAAAATGAATGATTACCCAAGCAGTGAGTGGAGCCAAAGTTTTAATTTGGTCTATTTTCTATGGCACATAGTAGCTATTCTAAAGAATCTCTCCACACTTATATAGTCAACCTTTCCAGAAACTTCTACAGAATTACAGACAGATGTGAACTTCATTGGATGTGATACTTTATGTGGAATAACTTTGAATGAGATTTACCATTAATTTAAAGCTGTATTTGTTTAAGTAATTCAGTGACATGTTCATTCACTAGGCACACATTAGATTAAAAAAATCTAATTATTTTTTGAGGCCACTGGGGATATTTGATTATGAATTGAGTGTTAGATGATACCAAGGAATATCTTAATTTTTAAAGATGTGACACTGCCTTAAAGAGATGCACACTGAATTACATAAGATTATACAATATCTGGGATTTATAGTAAAATACTTTAGAAAGGAAAAAAAATTAAGGATGGATGAAGTGAATGTTGAAAATCAAGAGAAATACTGTATATGAGTGATGGATATATGGTGGTTTATGGTGGTTTATTATACTACCCTTTCAACTTTTTAGTATGTCTAAAATTTTCCATACATTTTATTAGTCTTATCAGTCTACATTACAAATAAAGTGAAAACTTCATCTCTTTACAAATCAAGTGAAATTTATTTTATTACAAATAAAGTGAAAACTTTATCTCTCTTTCACTTTTAGCTGGATAAAAGACCAACAAGTCAAGAGCAGATAAAATATCCTAATTGTGAGCAGATCTTAACCAAAGCATGTGGATATCTATAACAGAACAGTATTTTTTCCTAAAGGATTGTGCCCAGTGTCTTCTCTTACGTGAGTATCAGAATTGCCAGGTGACTGATTCAATATCTTTTGTGAAACAAAATTTTTAATGAAGTTTGGGATTCCTACCTAGGCCTGCCTAAATAGCCACATAGAAGCTCCTCGATGGAAGTAGCATCCTCTACTGCTAGAAGTCTAACAGGAGAAACTAGAGGCCAATTTGTTGGTCTAAATTTGGTAGCAATGTATCTTACTGTCCCTAAAATAATACAGAAAAACTTTCACTAAACGAAAGCCTGTATAAATGGTGATTGGTAAGAGCTGTTTTCCACATTCTTCCATGAGAAGGACACCCATAAATATCCTTTTCCCCAGGCCACTGCAAATAAAGCAAGCAAGTATCAGGAATCAGTTGAGTGCCTGTTGAAGCTACAGCCAGAGTAAGTCATTTAAACTGAAACAGATGCAGCTTAATCAGGTAAATAAGTTTTAAATTAGTATGAGCTGATTTCTTTCTATTACTTGCATTCATAATAAATAACTGTGTGAAAATATATCTCAGCCTTCCTTTACAGGCACCATTTCAAGCTGTCTTCCACATGGGTGTCTTGTACAAGATATCCACTTAGATATCAAGTAAATAATAATATTTATAAGTCATCTGGCCATCATCTTTGTTTCTTCAGGCTTAAGACAAAATCAAACAACCAAAATCTTAAAGAAGTAACTGGTCTGTTCTGCATGGCAGACTGAATATAGGATAGGAAAAAGGTGGGTCTTCAATAATAATTTCCCTATGGTGCTAGTGATACCTAATATTTAGCCAAATGTGTCGATTCGTGTAAATTTGCACATATTATGTATGTACTATTTTCAGAGCATCCTTTCGAAACCAACTTGGAAAAGAATGTAATTTCACTTCAATGACATTTTTCTACTGCCAGAACTCTTAGTACTCAGGGTGAAATCTACGTGGAATACAATTATAATTTTCATAAAAGGAACAAAGAAAGAGGTTGGATAATTTTTCACTTTCAGAGTTCCCTGGAGCATAATGACTCAGTGTTATAGCTAACTTTGACAACAAAAGTGATAACTTTTAAACTTATCTCTTAATTAGACCCCTTAACACGTCAGTGACTCAGTTTCCTTATTTGTACCACAGTATTTATGACAGAATGTCATAAATATCTAATGAAAGTTTTTTAAGCAAAATTTTAAAGGCTTAAAATTTAAAGAAAAGGGTAGCCTGGTTCTTTAAAAAAATTACAGTGAAGAAAGTTAAACTCACATCTTACATTAATTCAATAGAATTATTAGTAAAGGGACAGAATATATAATCCTCCAAATGGACAAAGAAAATTGGGGAGACAACGTATACCCACATAATGGTACTTTATACAATAATGTTAGAACTATCAAATTGCAAGAAAGCCATTAAACCTCTCAACCACAATACATTTGATTCAGGTAATATAAGGGGTTAACAATAATGCTCTATATCTGCATAGCAATGTAGAATTTCCTAAATGTTTTCTCATTCATCACTGTTTTACCTAAACAACCTGTAAAGCAAATCAGACGGACATTCTCTCTGACAAATATTGATCAAAGGGCTCAAATTTCTGGTGTTAAATGGCTCATCAGAGATCACAAGCAAATATCAGATAGAACAAATACTGGAAACCAGGGCCTTCAGCCCACCATTCAGTACTGTTGCTTATAATATGAAGTCTACTAACAACAATAAAAATGCTACCGGGGTGATCATCAGTTTTGACACTGTTTCTCCGCATGAAGTTCAAGCTCTGATATCACCAAAGTCCAAACAAACAAGGGGGTAGGGTAATTCTCCCAGCCAAAAAGCTTCCTGAATTTTAAAATTAGAGAAAGAATACAGAAGAATATACTGATAGGTTCATTCGATGGAGTACACATACTAAGAAAAAAAATTGCACATAAAAGTAAACTTATTTTTTAAAAAGCCTCTTTTCAACAATTTACATTACCAAAATGTCTGACCTACAGGGAAAGAATTCCTAGTTAATAATAATTTACTGAATAATTTTGTACCCAGGCACTGGCCTGCAAAGTTTTCAAAAGTAGGCATACAGCAGAACCCTTGCCAAGGACTTTAAAATCTTTGTATATACAAGATCAGCATGTAATATAATATGCAGACTCAAGATAGCTCATAATGAGGAACATCAGTAAGCCAAACTGAAGGCTTAATGGGAAAAATGAGAGAGTTTTGAGGCACCAGCTGGCTATGAAAGGCACATGAAATAGGGTTGACATTTTAGATTTGGTGAAGATGTTCAGGGTGGGTGGCAAGAAAGTGTCAGTGAAGTGGCAGAATGAAACAGATGCAGAAAAAGATGCCTACTAAGTGAATGAGCATGTAAATGGATGACCAATTAGCTGCAATTGGAATACAGGTCTCTAAACTTCACTCTGCTTCCCCTAACTAGTCTTCTTGCCTCCGTTCTGTCACCCCTCTCCAAGAAGTTCTTCATTGTGTTATTCCTTTCTGAAACACAATTGTGATCTGGTCAGTCTCCTGCTTACATCTCTTTATTGGCTTACTATGGCTTTCAGAAAGTTGAACTTCTAACATGGCATACAAATATCTCATCATGATCTGGACTTGCTTTTCTAATAGGTCCACCATATGTATATCCTTTGTTTCAGCCATTAACATCTACTTGCAGTTTTTTGGGGGCGTTTTTATTTCTCTCAACTTTTATATGTTTTTCTTTTAACCAAAAATGCCTTTCCCTCCCATTCTTCAAATAATGGCTTATTCTACAAGCCTTGGTACAAATGTCACCTACTATATAAACCTTTCCTTACCACACTTAAGCATCGATTAGATTTAGATACATCTCCATGGTGTTTCTACAACACCCTCCTATGCATATTCCAATCATTCCTCATCAAATAGCTCTTTAATCATTAATTAACTTCCCTATCTCCCTCACTCCCTCTCCTTATATCATCAACCCTCAGAATAATGACTAGCATGAAGTAGGTGCTCAGTACATGTTTGTTACAGAAATGAAATCATAACATTATTTATCCAACTAAAAACAGATAACCAAATACTCAGGAAGTTATATATTAACCAGAATATTAACTTGTTACTTCAGGTTACTCATTTGACTACTAACTAAACACCAAAAACTTCAGAAACACAAAGTCAAAACTCAAAAACACCAAAAAATGTTAAGCCATTCTATATACATTGTTTGTGTGTGTGAGGGGTGTTATTTCTACCATAACACTAGCCTCTCTTAATGGTTACGTCACTGACCTAAACATGTGGGATTCAATCATAACATTTCTAGAGCTCTCTTTACTACTTTGACAAAATTCATTCCATGGTTGACATCAAATAACTATTTTAATAATCTGAGATTCACGTTGTTTAATGATATGCTCCAATCTAGGCCTAACCAGAGTTATATAAAATACAAAGCTCTACTACTAATGCAGTATTCAAAATTTGATGAGTCCAAAACAAGGTTGCCTTCATTAAAATGAATCAAAATAAAAAGGCCATTATTGGATGCAGAGATGAAAACTGAAGCAAATTGTTAAATTTTTATTTAATTCATCTTAAGCAGAAGTCATTAAGTACTGAAATGTCTCTGTAAAAACTAATACCCCTCAAAAGCTGAAGATATGAGACTGCAGTTCCTCTCTATAAAAAACATGCCTTCCTTCTCCAGTTTTTCAGAACAATGAGGAACTAAATGAAAACGAGTGAATCACAAGCGTTATACTTTATGAATCCACTACACTATAGTTATTGAGTTAATTTTTCTACATAGTGGAAACTTTCCTCTGAGGTAGTACTATACTGACATCGTGTAATTAACTTTTTACCCCCAGGGGCATTATCTTCACTATCAATCACTCATGTGGTCAGTGCCATTTCCCTTCTCCCTTCATCATTGACCTCCTCCTCTCCCAAGTAACTTCAAGGAGAATCAATTGGCATTTCCTTTATTCGCTCTCATTGATAACCCAATTCTTATTCTTCTTATTCTTCTATAGAATTCTTATTCTATAAGATAGATGCCTTTGTGAAACTGATAAAAGCTATGGGGTCCAGAAAAACGCATCATACACTGAAATTTTTTCATACAATTTCAGGAGTTTAAGAACTACTATCCTCCACAATCATCTACACAAATAACTTCTAGTACCATATAGCTCTTTTTTTTTTTTTTTGGTTAATTTATTTTGTATGGTGACATTTGTTAATGAAATTCAATAAGTTTCCGCTGCACACTTTAAAAATAAGGTATGTATATATTATTTACACTATGTGTTCACCTCCCATAGTTAATTTCCATATGGATCTTTTATAAACCCACATGTGCACATGCACACACACGCACACAATTAAGGACCATTACACTGATTAATAACAATACTCAAAACAATAAGGTTTAGTCTAGGTAAAGCTTTATCTTACTAGCAATATTTTAATTAAAGTAAGAGTCCCTGTTTAACTCTTCTCTAAAAGACCTTAGAAGAAAATGTTGAGTACTTAAATAAGACAAATCAAAATAAGGAGTAAAGTATTCATTAAAAAACAATTAGTCTACAACCTTGCCCCCTGAACATGCCCAATCTCGTTTGATCTCAGAAGCTAAGCAGGGTCAGGCCTAGTTAGTACTTGGATGGGAGACCACATAGGAAGACCAGGTACTGTAGGCATTAAAAAAAAAATATTACCAAGTCTGGTTTGGTCAACTTTCTTGCCCTAAATAAAAAGTGCTGAAATATCTTCCTAAATTCCTTTTTATTAAATGACACAGCTGCTTGTGAAAATCATGTAAGGCTCAAGTTATTTGAGCAAAAAGAATTTCCCACCGATATTAACAAACTGGGATTCAAACACTTGTTCTCCTATATCAAGCTATGTTTAACACCTAACAATGTTAGCTAGGAACTGAAAGTGATACCATCTCTTAACTATCTAGTTACCTTGACAAAGCAAGTAAAACATAAAAGATAAAACAGGACAAATGACCAAAGGAAAGGGAAGAATATAATCAGTTGTCATTTACTAACAGAGATAAGTGCTTTCTCTTGAGATCATACTTCCTAAAAGCGAAAGGTTCTTGCTAGATGTACCAAACCATTTGTGGAAACTATCAGTTCACTTTAATTTTTGCTTAAAGTTTTAATCACTGTTTAAACCACAGTTTCGTGCTGGGTCAAAAAAAAAAAAAAAAGGGAAATATGATCACTTTTACCACAAACTGATAAATTTCAAAATCACAACATTAGAACTTTTAAATATATGAAACTTTTGTGATGCACTCACAAAACTTCTAAATTTCATGATGGTGGCAGCACCCATTAAACCCAGCATAGACAATTCACAAAGATCTTGTGGTTCAATTTCATTTGTAAATAATGGGGTAGCAAGACACATCAAGTAAGTAAATTCTCAATTTGCCTGAAATTACAGTGGAATTGATGAGACTTTAAACTTATCATTTTATCCTACCCAATCTTTCCCACATACTGGAAGGCTGCATATTTCCTTAAACTATAATGCTTTGACCACTTGTTTTCCAATATGGATAGTCCATAATTGAAAGGCAAATAGGAGGCCAGAGGGGGAAGTATAACAGGTACATCCAAATGGACTGATACCGTAAGAAATGTCTAGTTAAAAATCATCATTCCCTTTCTAATTATAATTACAATCAAGTTGCTGGTTGCAGCTAAAAACTAGATGAGTAACATGTGACTTGTGCTTCACAGCTATACTAAGAACATCCAGACAGGAGCATTTTGCTGAATTAGTGCAGAAAAACTGTTTCCCCTCAATGCATCTGAATTAGAAAGTTTACCAAAAAAGAGGAACCCTTTTAACTGATGAGTTGAGGGAACTCTAGTATTTCCCAATCTAATAGCGGGCCCCATAGATTTCATTCCCCTGCACATTAAGTCAGTGGCAGGAAATGGACTGCTACCTCTGGTTCACACACTCAGGACTGTGAGACTCATGCCTTCTTAACCAACTAAGTGGAAGTGCTGAATGCCTGTACCTATTATACACACGAGTACAAGTTGATGGTACTTCTCCCAGCGTCCCACTCCCATGCTCCCCGCACTCTCTCAAAGAAATGTGTCTTGGGAAAGCACATGGAGAGGCAAGGTGGGGGGCGGGGACGCACGTAGGCACCTCTTCCTTAGATTTCTGGTAAAGCAGAAAGCCTGGGGGCCTACGTTGTATTTTATTTTTGTTTTATAGGATTTGTTTTTTGGTTTGCAAGTCCACGGGTAGCCTCCGAAGTATTTGAACTGCAAAGAAGAGCGGTCTCCCTGCCCTGACCCTAAGCGTCAAAAAGGCAAAACCCGCAACTGACAGGGGTGGGAGGGGAATGGAATCGCGCAAAGAAGATTCGCGGCCACAAGTTAGACAAACACCATACCCTACCCAGTACTCTGAGTCTCCCCAAGTTGGGGTGGGGCTTCTCCCCGCACTGCCTCCTGGGCAAACAAGAGTGAGAAAGGGGTTAAGTGGAGAACCGGGTGCTCTTCCGCCCCTACGCCGTCTCCGCGCCTCAGCGTGGCCGCTTCTTCAGCGGCTCCCGGAGTTGCACAGCGAGGTCGCGGTCACCCTTGTGAAGGGGCCCCAGGTCTCCCGTGCTCAACGGCAGGAGGAGCCTGGGGCTCTTGCTGTCCCCAAGACCGGCGGCGGCGGGTGCGGGAGCACTCACCAATTTTGGCTTGTTTTTCGTTTCCTCTTCGTTGGCGGCGCGGTTCCCCGTGCTCCGCTTGTTGCTCCGGCCCCCACTGGGTTCCTCGCTGCCGCCTCCTGCTCCCGACGCCACCGCCCTGGGATGCTCCATCTTTCCGGCCCTGTCACCTGCGCCACTAACCCCACCTCTCCTCAACTAAAGAAGTCCCTCGGGGCGGTCCCGCTGCCTCACACTGATTCCGCAGCACCTCTTCCCGAGGAGGGAGTATGTCTGCCTACGAAGCCGCTGATTTCAGGCCTCCAATACTCCGGGTTCCCAGACACCCCAGACGCCACCCGCCGTTGCCACTACTCAGCGCTAGGACAAGCCTTGCCCCTGAGCAGATACAATTACCACGACCGCTGCTGCCGCTCTCAGGGAGGTGTTTAGGGTGGAGAAAGTAGTTGATGCCTATCTCTTTAAGAGGGCCTCAACACACGTGATTCATCAAAGTGCCCGCAGTCAGCCGCCTGGGCGCTGAGAGCTGCTTCCTACTCCTGGTGCCAAGTCGCCCCAGCTACTGAGCATGCCCAGCGCAGGACCTGGAGCCCAACCAGAGGACTTTAAGCCGCGGTTAAGCACTGATTTCACTTCCTAGGGGCCTAGCGTGAAATGGGAGGGAACTAGTCCAGAGAGAGAGAGGAGGTGTAGCCCGTTTTAGAGATGAGGAAACTGAGGCCTGGGAGTATCCACGTGTGTTTTACTGGCAGGTCTACCTGAACATCAGCTTCTGTAGTGTAGGCCAGAACACCTTCCTGGGCAGAGGCCTTGCCTGAGTGTGGTCCTGCTCTATGTTCTGTGAGAGGGACTGATTGGCAAGGCAACTGGCATCCCAAAGGAAATCCACCACAGGGAGCGCTGATGAATTGCTTAGACCGACTGTATGGGTCGAAGCAGAAAGGAGTACTTTCTGTTGCCATGATTGCATTGCAGCCAAAGAAATACAGCCCCTCCTTTATTCCCATGCTACTGGGTAATGGAAGCAACATTCACCCCCTGCTTAATCCCTGAGGGGATGTGAGGCTCCTTAACCAAAGCACCCATAGAGAGCTAACAATTGGATTGAGTGCTGTTTTCAGTTTCTGGAACTGCTTTAGGTTTAGGGTTGTTATGGGGAGTGAATAAGTTCATGCGTGTAGAAACTTTGTTTAAAAGGTAAATCCCTAGGCAAATGCTAGGTGTTTTTGTGCAGCAGGGCACTGTGTTATCATTAGTCTTTAGTCCTTGAGTTGTCAGGAAGAGGCCCAGGCAATATTTCTTCTATCCTTTTGAAACAGTACCTTTTAAAAATAATGTTCATACCAATATATTATAGGGGCAGGGCAGAATTTGAATGAACTGCCATCACAAGAGCACATATGCTAAGGAAACTATCTGAAATCTAAGTTCAGACATCAAGGCTCTAAACATTTCCATACACCTGTTGCTCACATATCTTCCTTTGCTCTTCTCTCCTTCAACCTAAATTCAGCTCTGCTGAATCTAATTTGTTTATGAACATATTTATTGAGTGTATTAGGAAAAATGCGACCATACTGTAGGTGTAATAAGGCAATTTACTTGGACAGTAGAGTGAAAAGAATGTTACATATCAAAATAGTTTTAATCCCAACTTTGTCATTAACTGTCTTTTAAATCATGCAGGTGGTAAACTACCCAGGGACAGCAGAGAAGAGGGAACACATGCTCCCAGACAGGATAGAAAGGAGCCCTAAGGTAAATTTGCTTTATTGAAGGTCCCCTTTGACTTAAAATTTGATGTATATTTTAAATTCGACACTGCACATGCATATGCATGCATACACATGATTTAAATTACTTAAATGTCTTCCCTCCTGGAAAGTTAAAAATGTATAAAAATGGATGCTGCTGAAAGATGTGACCTGTTTATCCAATGCTTTCATATAATTTCTTTGAGAGATGTGGATGTAGGTCATGGTTGAGGCTCTCCAAGCTCAAATGTTGCTCAATAATCTGCTCAGTAGACATTTATCATGCTCCTTAGAGTATATCAGGTGATATACAGAGTGTAATGGGTTAGGAGGATGAAGCAGATAACCATTTCTGCCTTTTAGAACCCTGCAGTTTACTGAGAGAGGTAGATTGTTACAGAACTGCACTTCGGTACAACAGATATGAAAAGAGAGCTCCGGAGAGTATGAGGGAAGTATCCACTGGAGTGTCAGAGGCTTTGCAACACCTTCCCAAAGAGGATGATGTTTGTGCTGAGTCTTAACAGTCTAATTAATGTCAGTAAGAATTTGTTGACAGCCTACTGAGTGTTAGGTACTATGTGAGGTATTGTAGGTACAGTGATGAGCAAGATAGATGTAGTTTGTTCTTGTAGAACTTTCTGACTATTGGGAAGGATATTAAGCAAAAATGTATTGAGAAATTATAAGGCAAAGAAGGAGAGTGAAGAACATTCCAGGCAAACAAAATAATGATAGCATGTACAGAGACCTTGCGGTTAGGAAATAGGGGGAGAAGGATGGGGACTGCTGCTGGCAAGAGAAGAAGCAGAACAGATAAGCAGCTTCCAAATCATGAGGGTCCCTACTTGTAGGCCTCTGGTGTTGTTTTAGAAGGGAGAAGGCATTGCAACATAAAGATCTCTGTGTGAAGTGTGTAAATAGACTTAAGACTAGCTGGCTATTATTTTGAATGTAAGATTGGGTTTCACTATCTTTGGGCCAGGTGAGGCTATATCTAAAAGCAAATTAGAGGTGCATATAAAAGATTCATAATCTTTCCCTGATATGGTTTACATTTGACTTTAATGTGGTTATCACAGCCTCATTTTAATTCATGATGTTTGTTTTTCAGGGTTTTGCCCCAGTTAATGTAAATAGTATTTACAAACAAACACCCTTCCTTCAGGCATCATAGTCATTGGCCTCTCCTGGAACTTAACACAGGAAGGAGCCACTACTCTGTTGCAAGGCCACATTATCCACTGATTATGAACCAGGCACCTCACCAAGTGCAGTCCTAGGGCTGATCTGATTGCACTGCATTCCTTTATTTTTACCTTCTTGGGACACATAAGATGGTGGATGGAGAAACATCTTTTCTCCTTTGCTGAAGAAACAAGAAAGCTATTACCATCCATTGGGATATCAAAAGTATATTTTAGACCCACTGTCTTTTGGTCCTTCCTTCTGGCCTCTAATGAATTTAGCACCCAGTCAACATTAGAACAGCAGGCCTGGGAGAAAAGAAAGATAAAAGGCTGCTAGGCCCTAGCTTTCTTCAAACTGACCTTAGACCTATCCATTACCTCAGAAGTTTCTGATGATCCTTATATTCTCTCTCTGGCTTTCTGTCTCCCTTCTACTGCATGTTCTCATCTAAACTATCTGGGTCATTAATAGAGAAATGAAAGAAAATGTGAATTAGGCAAATGTGTGAAGTAACTGCCTTCAGGGTCATGGGAAAATATTTGCAAATTAAAGGCTGCCTAAGAATAAACAACTATTTATTAAGCATGTATTATATGGCCAACACCAAACTAGACATCTTGAAGATAAAAAAGTACCAGACATTTTGCTATACTGTCATTTATGATTTCCTGAAAAATCTCTTGTTCTGTAAAATTGCATACTAAAAATAACAGGACTTCTGGGGAAAATATGTTTAGGGAAGATCACTTAAATCCAGTGCAAGTTCATAATCAGAGCACTAATGAAAACAATAACTATCCTAATAAAAACATTCACAAGATTAAACCTCCACTGACTTTCATACCTAGCATCACAGTCATTAATGCTTGGTAGTCTTCATGCTTCCTCCTTTCCAGTGTGGGTCCTCAAGGGCATTCACTTTTAATGGATGTCATTTTCATCAGAATCAACAGTTTAATTGAGGAGGACCCAACTTTTTAAAAATACGTGGTGAAAGATCTTCACAGTTTCATTATCAATACTCAGAGCTTCATGAGTCACACTAAAGGAGCAGAGTCTTTATGCAGATTCTTTTTTCTTAAAGTCTTCATATATTGCTGAGACTTCTTAATTGTGAAAAAGCTTGCTCCTGATCACTTGAAAAGTTAAAATGCTAAGACCATTCATGAACTAGCTGGACTTCCACCTTATTTTGACATCATTCTTCTATTTACCAGTTTCTAATGTGGTATTCGTGGTACACAAACACTTGTAATGGGACAGACTGTAAAATATAAAATCTCTGCCATCAATAAGTATAAAATCTAGTTGAGAAAACAAACAAGAAGACCAATGTGGGGGACAGTAAGAAAAAATTAACTGCCTTACTCAGAGGTATTGACTCTAAATTCAACATAATATGGGGAAGGGGTGAGATTAGTTAGGCCCAGAATAAATGAAGTTTACAAGGAGGAGGGAAAACTTGGGCTGCCGAGCTATGAAGTAGATACCAGACTTGAATAGGCAAAGCAAAGAAAGGAAGTAAGGAAAAGACAACATATAGAATGGCCTGGAAACAATACTGACCACTAATGTTGAGAAGCCAGTGGGGCTTGACTAGAATGGTGAGAACATAGATGTTGAATAATAGTAGGAAATACGGTTATCCCCATAGCGCTTTCCTACTATGCAAACAGATTTGAATGTAAGGTATAGTGGTAGTAACTGATAAAGATCTTTAGCAGAAATGTTTTAAAGAAGTATTTTAAGGACCTGGTTTGGCAGAAAAACTAGTCTATGCAGAAGAGGCTTGAACACTGATTTTCAAACTTATTTCTGTAACATAGGTTATTTTTTTTCTTAAAATAAAACATTTCACAGAACATACAACAGATACAAATCAAGCTTGCCTGAAGAGACCATAGCCCTGCTCATTATCACTTGGCTTCTATCTCATCCTCTGATGCCACTCTTTGAGACAGCACTGCTCAACTATAGCTAAAATTTAAGTCCTGCCAGATAAGGTTGTAAGGACTGGAACTAGAGTGGCCCCAGAGGAAATGAAGAGAAATAAATGAAAACAAGATATGTTAAAAAAAAAAAAAAAGTTCTTCTCCATGGATGATGTACAGGAAACAAAGAATAAGAAAAAAAGGAATTACTAAAATGTTGGCCCAAGGAAATAAAAACCTAGTGACACACTGGGAGATTATCTCAACAGGTGCTCGTCTTTGGCAGGCAGAGTCAGACCAAGGAAGCTAATACCCAGAAATTTAAGAGACATATTAGGGCAGAACGGGAAAGCTAAAAAGGTCCTTGCAGTCACCAACAAGAGTTTGGACAGGCTGGTAAAGCAGAGGGTTGTGTAACAGTAGGCAATAAGCAGACAGGCAGCTAGATTCTGAAATGCAGCATTGGACATACTGGTGGGCAGGTAGACAACAGAATGCAGACAGTCTGATGGCAGACAATAGGCAGAGGTTGAAGCAAGCAGCAGTATGTAGCTAAAATTCAGTCACAGGGATTGGGATTAAGAAACCCATTAGCAATCCCTTAAGAGATGTGGCAAGACAATACTGAGCAAGGCAAGGCACCAAGCCTTGAGGAATCAGCATATCAGATGAAGTCCATGAAGGGAGGCAGACACGGGATTAAAAATAGCACCCATAACACCATTACTTCAAATGGTCTGTGATATCAGAGTAGGACCAGAACTGATAGGTCCACTTGATGTTAAGCCACCAAACTACTGAAATACTTCAATCCTTTCTGAGTAGGAGCAGGATTGGTTCCAGTGGAGGAGAAGTGGACAACAAGGCTTGGAAACAATACTGACAGGGTGCCACACATCTAAAACACAGCCCCACAAAAATTAGTCCAAGAGACAATAATGCCAATTTCTCCTTTTCAGGAAAGTGTTGAGACTGATAGAGACTTTGAGATTTATGTTATCGATAGTTCTGTATTGTATGCTGAAAACCAACCCTTTGAATTTTCTCTGGAAAATATGCTTCTAATGAAGAACAGACTTCCCTGTTTTATATTAACCAAAACCCAAAAGTGATTTTCAAGAGTAGCTTAACGGGTCATGAATGGTAACTGTCTTATCTGTACATTACTAAGACATAGGTGTACTAGTAATAAACAGAGAGAGAAAAACTTTCAGTTTGCATGTTAAATTATGTGGATCAAAGAAACATACCTCACTGTTCATAGGGATGGTATTTATTTTATGAAGGTGAGTTTTTTTTATCAGTATAAACAGTCTCTTGAAGATGAACATAGTTCAAAAGGGAGAGCACAATTATGCAATTACAATCTATTGTCTCTTGTGTTTATTTTCTGACCTTTTCAAAATATAATTAATTATATGAAACACATGTTTGATAACTGTAAATGATAAAAACAAGTTTTCATATCTGGACATCTATAGTTAGGCAAGTCTTAAAATAGGTTTATTTTTGTTTCATTTATTCTCCCACATGAATTATAACAGCTTTATTGGGATATAATTCATATTTCATAGAATCAACTCTTTTAAAGTGTGCAATTCATAGGTTTTTAATATAGTTATGGAGTTGTACAACCATCACAATTAATTTTAGAACATTTTAATTACACCAAAAAAGAATGTCCTATGCATCATAGGAGGTTGAGCAACATCTCTGATCTCTACCGACTAGGCAACCAGTAATCCACTTTATGTTCCTGTAGATTTGCCTATTCTGGACATTTCACATAAGTAGAATCATACAGTATATGGTGTTTTGTGACTGGCTTATTTCACTGAGAATAATATTTTCAAGGTAGATCTACGTCAATTTATTTGTTCATTATTACCTATTTGTTTCTTGGACACAAATACAAATTAGTTGTTTAAGCCACCTCTCCTGCTAAATACACAGTAACAAACATACCTACTTACTATTTCCAAACAATTTTTAGTCTCATGTGAACAACATTAGCTTTATTTTAACGTGTGTGTATAGTCCTCCAAATGTGTATTGTTCCCGAAAAGAAATCTCATCAGTTTCCTTAATGTCACCAAAGGCCATTCTGACTTTTCTGTTGGCTACCAGCCCTTTAAAGGTAATGTACGGCTTCTGGGTTATTACACTCTCCTGAATCCCATCCCACCTATCTGAATTGTTTTCTTAGCATCCAGCCATCTATTATCAAAAATTATTCTCTTCCCAGCCAGACATCTTAGAATCTGCATTCTGGTTCCATGGTATCATTATCCTACCTGTCACTCAGTCCTGATATTTCAGAATCTACTATTATCTCAATCAATTGGTTTAGGATGTAGTCAAGGCAACTGACAAGTATGTGTCTAACTGCAAAAGAATGTTACAGAAACAGAAGGAAGAGAATAAGGAAGGTTTCATGACAAAACTGGGCCTTTAAGTAGGATCCCAAAAGGTGGAAATTAGAGGATTAGAAGAAACGTCATTTGAGGGAGAGGGAACAGCATTTTAATAGTGAGATACAGGGAGAGAGAGAAAGAGGAGGGGGGGAGGGAGAGAGAATGAATATGAAAAACCACATTTATTTTGGTTATTCGGGAGTAAATTGCATTTCTTTTCCCAAATTTATTCTCTGTTAACTTCTAGAAAGCTGATTTAGCTTAATTTGGACAGTGAACCACACTTTGGTAAGATGTTTCAAGAACTTTAGAACAGAAATTCTACATCTTGATTCTGAGTTCTTGGCTCTAGAAAGTACGCTGAATTTCTACCTTTAAGATAACACAAAATCATTGCCTCTAAAGACATGTCTCTGGCTTTACTGAAGGGTTCACTGTGTGGGCCTCAGAGGTCAGGATTCTTAGCCACACATGCCAGCTTTGCACATCAAAACAATTCACCAGAAAGGGCCTAGATTAGGTGTCCCCAACCCCCAGGTCTGTGGCCTGTCAAGAACCAGGCCTCACAGTGAGCAAAGCTTCACCTGTATTTGCAGCTGCTCCCCAGCACTAGCATCATTGCCTCAGCTCTAGCACAGATCACTGGGCATGAGATCTCATAGGTGCACCAGTCCCTGGTGCCAAAAAAAATTGGGGGCTGCTGGCCTAGAGGATGAGCCAGAGTGATAGTCAGGTGGTCAATATGAACAGTGTTGAGCTAGGACAGCATCAGCATCTCCTGAAAACTTATTAAGACTAATAATTCTTAAGCACCAACCCAGGTTTACTGGATCAGAAACTCTGATGTGATTCAGAAATCTGTGATTTAACAAGCTTGCCAGGTGATGCTGGTACATGCTAAACTTTGAGAACTATTGAGATAGAAGAAAACAAGCCATGAGCAGGAGAATACAGGATGGAAGAAAGAGAAATAAAACAAGGTACCAGCAAGGGAGCTAGAGCTGAATAAAGGAGGGGAATACTGAAGGAGTAGTACACTGAATTATATCACTGACTGCTGTCCCAAGAACAAATCTTTACTCGGGTGTTTTAAAAGTGCTAAACTGCATGTTTAAAATGTAGCTATAAATGGAGTGCAATGGGAGACCAAATGTTGAATGAAAGGTAGAACAGGGACAGAAGTAAGAGGTATAAGAGCTGAATCAAATCCAAACCAGCAGGAGCAAAGCACAGCAGTGGTAGATGAGCCCAAGAGATGAATTGATTGCTTCTGATGGCTTTAAGGAAACTCCAATGTTTCTGACACTCAATTCTGTACTATCAGAGAGAAGAACAAGCAGCCCCAAAGATAGGGGTTAAAGGGAGGGGACATATTTATGTTTCCAAATTATCTGAGTGGGTTCTTGAAAGAAATAAAACATTTCTTGTAACGTAGGCTCTTGATATTTCAGTAGGGAGTATGGCTTATGAAACTGCCTTATTCCACATTCACAGTCATCAATCATGCATGGAATTTGTGACACCAACATAAATCAATGTACCTATAAGAAACAAGATATATTTAAATCTGAATAAGATGTTTTTTGAAGTAGCCTTTGTCATAATTTGGACATAGTCTCCGAGGAGGCTTTGTGGTTGTCAGTAACAAAGTCTGTAAGGAGAGGAAACTAATGAGGGCTGTTAGAGTCCCAAGTATTTAAGGTCAAGGACCTGGAGAAACCAACTCATCTTTACAGTGTTGCTTGGGATGTTGGAGAAGGGCAAGGATATGGTCAGATAGGAAGGCTTAGCAGGCTCTACTGCAATGCAAGCTCTAGTCAGTGTCTGAGTATCTAGTTGGGCAGGTGGGCCAAAGCAGTGAGAGATCCATGCAATAAATGTCTGTGTTCAGCACCAGGCAGATCAGATCCATCTGCATGCATCAGTTTATAGGCCCAACCTATAAACTGAGTAGTTCTCAACCTATTTTCCACTGAAACACCTGATGGATGAAGACCCTTCATTCTAATCTCTGCTTCTCAATTCTCTACTTGCCTTATACTTGGAGCACATTGCTTAATTCCACTGTGCCTGTTTCTTCATTTATAAAATCGTAAATACTTCACAGTGCTGATGAGGATTAAATGAGATAGTGCATGTCAAGTGATGAACTTAGGGTTTACCTCAAAAAGCACTGAATACCTTTCAGCTTCTATTGTGAGAGAAAGCACATATTATGGTTTATTCCACCTTTTACAAGATTTTGTGACCTTGGCCAAGTAACTTGGCCTTAGTTTCCTCATAAAAGGTTAAGAATAATACCTCCATCATAAGTTGCTTTGAGAATGAGACTAATTAATACATGTAAAATGCTTATTACAGTGCCTAGCACATAGTAAATGCTCAATAAATGTTAACTACAATTATTATTGAGGTATAATTGACATAAATTGTACATATTGAAGTGTACAATTTGACAAAATTTATATCCGAAATAGTCAAATTCGCAGAAGCAAAGAATAGAATGGTGGTTGCCAGGGTCTGGGGGAAAGAGGAAAGGGTAATTAACTGCTAATCAACAGTTATGCAAGATGAATAGGTTCTAGAGATCTGCTGTACAACATTGTGCTTATAGATAATAGTGTATTATATACTTAAAACTCATTTAAGAGGGTAGGTCTCATTGTGTTCTTACCATAATAAAATAATATTTAAAAAGACATATGTGTATAACCTTCTACAATTATCACCTCAATCAAGAAAATGAACATATCCATCAGCCCAGAAGAAGTTTCTTCCTGCCTCAGCTTTGTCCCCCAAGCAAACACTGATCCACTTTCTGTCACTGTAGGTAAGTTTCCATTTTATACAGTTTTATATGCATGGACTCATATGGTATACACTCTTTTTTCTCTTGTTTATCTTACTAAGCATATTTATTTTGAAGGTAATCTATGCTGTTGTATTTTTATTGCTGAATAGTATTCCATTGTATGGATGGATACACCACAGTTTTTGTACTCAAGTATAAATCTTTGTGTATACATAGACTTTCATTTTTTCAGAGAATACCTATGAGTGGAATTGGCTGGGTCATGTGGTAGGTGTATATTTAACTTAAGAAACTGCCAAATTTATGGTGCGTCTGTACAATAGAACCCAGCAATATGAGGTTGTAAAATTGGTATCAAAAAACTATAGATAAATCTCCAGATAATTATACTGAGTGAAAAAAAACTGACAGAAAATAATACATACTATATGATTTCATTTTCATAATATTCTTGGGAATGCAAAATAATCTTCAGTGTCAGAAAGGAATTAATGGTTGCCTGGGCATTAGTGGAGGTGAACTGTAGAGGCAGGAGGGAGGGATTAGAAAGGGACAGAGGAATCTTCTGGGGCTGAGGTATTTGTTAATGATCTTGATTGCGGTGATGGATTCACAAGTATATAAATGTCTTAAGTATCAAATTGAACTTTTGGATTTATTTATTTTATGAATACAATTTTGGATACAATTAATTTTAATTTTATGTCAATAATGCCTCAATATAGCTGTTGAAAATGTGTCTGAATAAAAATATTTTGTAGATATATATATTAAAAAAAAAACTGGCAGACTGTTTTTCAAAGAAGTTGTAATGTATTACATTCCCAGCAGTGATGTATAAGAGTTCTAGTTATTCTACATCCTTGGCAATACTTGTTAAGGAAATTATTTTTTAATTTCAGCCATTCTGATAGATGTGTGTTGCTATATGATGGTTTTTATTTGTATTTCTTTAATGACTAATGATGTTGAACATTTTTTTAATGTTTATTTCCTACCTAAACATCTTTTGTGAAGTGTCTGCTCAAATATTTTATTTTTTAATTGGGTTGATGGTTTTCTCATTAATGAGTTTTGAGATTCTTCTTGTATTCTGAATGCAAGTCCTTAATCACATATATGTTTTACAAATATTTTCTTCCAATCTGTGACTTATTTTCATTCTCTCAACAGTGTCTTTTGAAAAACAGAGGTTTTTAATTGTGATGAAGTCTAATTTACTGACTTTTATTTTATGGACTGCACACTGGGTATGATATCTAAGAAATCTGCCTAACTGAAGTTCAAAAAATTTTTCTTCTATGTTTTTTCCAGAAGTTTTATGGTTGTAGATGTTACATTTAAGTTTCTGATCTCCTTTGGGTTAAAATTTATAAAGGTTTAAGGTATAGATTGAAATTCTGTTTTTGTTTTCGTGTATGGACATCCAGTTGTTCCACTACCATTTATTGTAAAAGCTATCCTCTGTCCACCTCACATTTTTTTCCATCTCACACCTTTGTAAAAATCAGTTTTCCATATATGTCTTGGTTTATTTCTGGACTGCTTATGTTCTATTTCATTGAACTATTTGTCTGTCTTAGGTCATCAATACTATACTGTTTTTATTACTATAGTTTAATAATAAGTTTTGAAAATAGTGTTAGCCTTACTTTGCTCTTCACTTTCAAAGTTGTTTCCATTTTTGTATAAATTTTGGAATCAATCTGTAAAGTTTTTTTTTTTTTAAAGCCTGCTGGGGCTTTGTAGGAATGCATTGATTCCACACCTCAATTCTGGCAACTTTACAAAATTTAGTCCTCCAATCCATGAAAAAGGTATGTCTTTTCATTTATATATGCATTTTCTAACTTCTTTCAGTAATGGTTTTCTCTTTTCAGTTTAAAGGCTTTACTTATTTGTTAGATCAATTCCTAAATATTTCATAGTTTTTATACTATTATAAATCATATATATATATATATATATATATATATTTTAAATTTTGTTTCCTATATAGTTTATTGCTAGTGTATAGAAATACAATTGATTTCATAAATTAGTCATATCTTGCAACTTTGCTAAACTCACTTGGGGGTTCTGGTAGCTTTTTTTGAAGATTCTATTGGTTTCTCAACACAGATAATCATGTCTTCTGCAAATAAAGACAGTTTTACCTAATCCTATCCAATATAGATATATTTCACTTATTTTCCATGCTTGATAGCATAAGCTAGAACCACTAGTAATAATGTTGAATAAAAGTGGCTAGAGAGTGTTGGATTTTGTAAACTTCCTGATTTTAAAATTTAATAGAAAGATACAGTAATCAAGACTGTATGGTACTCCCATAAGAATAAACCAGAAATAAACCAATCACTGATGGTCGATTGATTTTTAGACAAGGGAAATAATAGTATTTTCAACAAGTGGTGCTGAGTCAACTTGGATGTACAAATAAAAAAATAAAGTTGGATCTCTACCCCATATCATATGTAAAAATTAATTCAAAATGGATCAAACACCTAAATGGAAAAAATAAATCTATAAAACTCTTAGAAGAAAATGTAGCTATAAAGATTTCTGACTTTGATTTCTTATATATAACACCAAAAGGACAAGCAACTGAAAAAAAGAAAAGATCAATTGAACTTCATTAAAATTAAACACTTTGTGCTTCAGAAGACACCATCAAAAAAGTGAAAAGATAACCCACAGAAAATATTTGCAAATCATATATCTGATAAAGGTGTAGGATCTAGAATACATAAAGAACTCTTACAACTCAACAATAAAAATACAAACAATCCAGTATATGAAAGTGCAAAGAATTTGAATAAATAGTTCTCAAAAGAAGATATGAAAATGACCAATAAACACATTAAAAGATGCTTAATATCATTAGTCCTTAGGGAAATGCAAATCAAAACCACAATGAGATATCACTTCACACTCACTATGATGGCTATAACAAATATTGACAAAGGATGTACAGAATTTGGAACTCTCATACAGAGCTATTGGGGATGTAAAATGATGCAGCTGCTTTGAAAACGTTTGGCAGTTTTTCAGAGTTAAACATAGTGTTGCCATATGACTCAGCAATTTTACTCTTAGTTATATACCCAAGAGAATAGAAAATATATGTCCTCACAAAAACTTATACATGAATGCCACCGTTATTCATAATATCCAAAAGATTAAAACAATCCAAATGTCCATCAACTTATGAATAGATAAACAAAATGTATTATACCTGTACATCAATATTATTCAGCCATAAAAAATTAAGAACTCTTATGTTACAAAATGGATTAACCTGGAAATCATTATGCTAAGTGAAATAAGCCTGCCACAAGAAGGTCACATATTACATGCTTAAATTTACATGAAAAGTAAATAAAAAGTCCAAAATGGACAAATCCACAGAGACAAAAGTAGATTAGTGCTTCCCAGGAGTTTGCAGAAGAGATTGGGTGGGGGGGGTGAGGGAAGGAGGTGACTGCTAATGGGTAAGAGGTTTATTTTTCAGATGATAGAAAATGTTCTGAAATTATAGAGTGGTGATGGTTGCAAAACTTTGTGAATATACTCATAACCACTGAATTATATACTTTGAAAGGGTTATGATATGTGAATTATGTCTCAGTTTTTAAAAATACTTTTTGAATAGTGAAGAGCCATAGAAAACAGAGATACTGTTACCGTCCAGAGATTACTACCCATTATAAATGATAAATTCAGGATTTCTCTCTTATAATGAACATTGGGTAGGTATGGGTAGGTATCTTTTAGCCTTCTCTGCATTACCCCATGAAAATTGGGGCTCAGGAAACTGGTACAAATGCTGATACTCCGGCAACTGGTATTGGTAATATTAACTGCCCTTTGTCTCTGACCCTGGGATCTTGTGTCTTTTGCCAATTTCTATGAAACTGTGGCTGACTAACTTGTTAACTTGTACATAGGGTAAAATCTCAGCTTCTTCATTGACAAGATCCATAAAATCAATTGAGTTCAACTTTCTCATTTTACATTTTTCATAGGTATTTAAGAAAGCTGTGTTTTTGTATTTCAAGAAAGCTAAGGAAGAAAAAATGAGAAGAAAAAATTGGTTTTGTTATGGAATGAGTTTATCACCCTTTCACAACTTTCTTAAGCTGTTAGTATTTGTCATACCATATTTCTTTTTATTTCTTAGATTCATATTAGAGTACCATTTTAAATACATAACTCCAAAAAGAATTCTCTGATTTTTCTTGGTAGCATTTACTGATTTAAACCTTTTTTCACTCCCAATACTATCTTGGCAAGACTAAAGAAAAAAGAGATCTATAATGAAGATTCAATGGTGTATGTAGAGATTTATGATCAGTTTATTCGTAGTTATCAGGAAAATGGTGGTATTATGAAAAATAATTTAGAATGCACTAAATACTTCTCAAAGTGTATCATAACTTCAGGATAACTTTTATAAGATAGATGTCTGGTAAGTGATATAGTACTTGATAATGAGTTGGGTTCTTTCACTACTTTGATACCCTTGTTCTTATATATTATTATGGATTGTTGTAGTTCTTGGCAAACAAGATATGTATAGTTTGATTTTTAACTGTCTTTAGATTTCAGAGTTCTTATATAAAGCCTTGTGTTTAATGATGGCTTATCTTATAGTATCGTATTAAGACTGATTTTTAATTTGTATAACATTCTGCAAAGGCATGACCATCATATTGTGACAAAAAAATTAATATTTCTGCTGAATTTTTTTCTACAAATATAAGCAGCACTTTTTTTATAACACTTTTTTAAGGTACATGAAATGGGTTTAAGACCTTAGGCAAAAAGCTAAGTAGATAAATGAATTAAACCTTAAAAATAATAAGCTCTAATACTTTATGCAGTATTATTAATTAAGCAATATTCTAGGCTTAATATATTCTTCTCTATGATATATTTTGTTTCAATTTTGTTTTATTTGACTTAATATATTCCTTTATCTTGGTTGGGTCGCCATGGGTCTAGCTGAATTTGCTCCTGCAACATTTAATTTCCTCTGTAATAATGTTTAACACGTTTTATTATACCTGCTTGATTATATTGTTTCCTCTCCTCCAGACTGCAAACTTCTCAAGGATAAAATGTGTTTCCTTTGTGTTTCTGGCTGTAGCATCTATACCAGTGCCTGGAACAGAGTAGGTATTCAGAAGTGGATGCTGATTCCCCAGACAGATCAGACCTTTAGAAAGGTAGACCACAGTCAACTAGATTTTGCCAAAAATTTGATTTTTAAATTTACTTTAGATGAGATATATTTCCAGGGACGTTTTCTTGTATTAATATATGAGGAAACATGAAATAATAATTGTTATACACTGGATTGTATCCCTGAAATATTAATACTTTGAAGTCCTAACCCCTGGTATCTCAGACTATTTCTGTATTAGAAGATAGGTTTGTTAAAGAGGTAATTAAGTTAAAATGAGGTCATTTGGGTAGGCCCTAATCCAATGACACTTGCTTTTATAAAAAGAAATTAGGATGTAGACACAGAGAGGGAAAACCATGTGAAGACAAAGAGAAAAGTCCTCCATCTGAAATCCAAGAAGAGAAGCCTAAGAAGAAGCCAAACATGATGATACTTTGATCTCAGACTTCTACCCTCCAGAATTGTGAGACAATAAATTTCCATTTAAGCTACCCAGTCTATGATACTTTGTTATGGCAGCCTTAGCAACTAATGTAATATTTAGGAAACTAATACAATAACTAAAAAATTATTTTGGTAAGTATGGAATTTAAATATATATATATATATATATATATATATGTGTGTGTGTGTGTGTGTGTGTGTGTGTGTGTGTGTGTGTGTATCATGGTCATCTGAGAATATTTGTATACATTCCATTAGAGCTTCTCATCCTCTTTGGAAAATATAAATTTAATGTGACCCAATTTTTATTGCTTTTCTCTAGAATTTTTTTACAGCTTTATTGAAAAATAATAAACAATTAGTTGTTCATGTTTATAGTATACAATTAAATGAGATTTTTTTCAATTATAATGGTATACAATAATATTTTAGTTTCAGTTGTACGGCATAATGATTAGAGATCTGTATAATTCAAAGTGATCACCCCAATAAATCTATAACCCCTCTTCCTCCTTACATATTTATTACAATATTATTGGCTACATTCCTTACGCAATACTTTATATCTCCACGACTATTTTGTACCTATCCATTTGTACTTCTTCATCCCTTTGCCCTTTTACAGTATTCCTCCCAACCCACCTCCCATCTAGTAGTTCTTAAAATACTCTGTATCTCTAATTTTGTTTCCATTTTTATTGTTGTTGTTCATTTTGTCTTTAGATTCCACATGTATGTGAATTCATGTGACATTTGTCTTTCTCTATTTGACTTACTCCATTCAGAATAATACCCTCTGGGTCCATCACGTAATATCATTTTCTATTTCCTTACTTTTAGTCTGTATATATCTTTTACTCTTAAGTGAGTCTCTTGCAAGCAGCATATGTAAGGGTCTTGTTTCCTTATCCATTCAGCCACTCTATATTCTAATTGGAGCACTTAATTCTTTTTCATTTGTGGTACTTGTTGATAAATATGTAGTTGCTGCCATTCGTTATTCATGTTTTTGATACATATTTTTTCTTCTTAAAGAAGTCCTTCCAACATCTCCTGTAATACTGGTTTGGTGTCGATAAATTCCTTTAACTTTTTCTTGTCTGGGAAACTCTTTATCTGTCCTTCTACTCTAAATGATAGCTTTGCTGAATAACATAATCTTGGTTGTAGATCCTGGATTTTCATCACTTTGAATATTTTATGCCAAGCCCTTTTGTCCAGCAAAGTTTCTTTTGAGAAATCAGCTTCCAGTCTTATGGGTACTCCATTGTAGGTAACTAACTGCTTTTTCTTGCTGCTTTTAAGATTCTCTCTTTGTATTTAACCTTTGGCATTTTGATGATGATATGTCTTGGTGTGGACCTCTTTGGGTTCATCTCTTTTGAAACTCTTTGAGCTTCCTGGGGTTGTATGTCTATTTCCTTCACCAGGTGAGGGAAGTTTTCCATCATTATTTCTTCAAATAAATTTTCAACTTCTTGCTCTCTCTTTTCTCCTTCTGGTATCACTATGATGTAAATGTTGTTATCTGATAGGCTCCTTAAATTATCTTCATTATTTTGTATTCTTTTTTCTTGTTGCTGTTCTGATTGAGAAACCTTGGTTTCCCCATCCTCTATATTGGTGGTTCAATTCTCTTCTTCATCCACTCTTAATTCTCTCTAATATAGTCTTTATCTCAGATAATGTGTCCTTCATTTCTGTCTGATTCTCTTTAATAATTTCCATTTCCATGTTTATGCTTTTATCTTTCTTAAAGTTCTCACTGAGTTCATCTACTCTTCCCCTAAGTTAATTGAACATCTTTATAATCAGTGTTTTGAGTTCTGCATCTGTTAGATTGCTTGACTCCATTTTTCATCGATCTGTGTTCTGTTCTTTCATATGTGACATACTTCTGTGTCTCCTCATTTTGACTGCCTTTCTGTGTCCATTTCTATGTACTAAGCAAAGCTCCTAAGTCTCTTGGTCTTATTAGCATGGCTTTGCGTAGTAGGTGTCCAATAGCACAGTCTTGATAGGGGTTCAGATGCAAGCCAAGTCTAGCTCCAGCTCATACCCCTTCGGGTCTACCTGGTAAGATTCAGCAAGCAATCCACAGATGCTGTGCTTACAGTTGCCTCAAGGGGCCATGCCAGAAACTGAAGCCATGTGCCACCAGTGTGAGACTTGGAGCTACTCAGCAAAGAGTACAGGGCAAGCCAAGCATACCGCTGGATGTGGCTTGGGTAGGGCCTCTCTAGTGTTTTCTATACAAATTTGCACACACACTAACAATTCCTTATTCTCTGGCTCTCCTCTCTCTAGATTTCATAGGTCTTTTATTTACAGCATAATCTCTCAGTTCCTGGGTGGAATCAGTTTTTTTCTTCATCACACCTCTTATACTTTATAAAGCACCTTTAAACTTCTGTGTAAGCAAGGGTTTTCGTCTGTTTCTCATGCATTACTAACTTACTAGCATAATATGTATCCAGGAAATGTATCTTAGAAAACTATGAAAGATAAGATACAAGGAATTACTGGATACACACATAGAAGAGTTAGTTCTCTTATGAAATCATATCAGTCTTTATGTTTAACTTTGGAATCAAAATTGACTTAATTTTATCATAGGAAAAGGTCTGGAATAGTAGTCTTTTCAAAGGAGGCAATTGTTTTTATAATATGATTTTTTTCTAGAAAAGTTACAAGGGATGAATAAAAATATTCACAGCTGTTCTCAAAACAAAGTAATATGCTACAATTTTTTGAAGTTACCATATTTCTAACAAGATATACTGAACTCTGCAGAGCCATGAATATTTCTGCTTTGACAAAATAAAACATGTAAGCTGATTTCTCAGAAGAATATTTTTAGCCATAGCAGAATAGTCATAGGCCATCAATTGAAAGTAAATTTCTGGGATTCCACAATGACACAAATGAATTAATTCTCAAGAGTAATCTATTTCATGATGAAGTTCAAATAATATATTTCTAAACATATAATTATCTTTTTTGTGAAGACATAAATGGAAACATTTTTTGACAATAATAAACAACAAGTTGAGTTGAGATTTTTTCTCTTTTTAAAATAAAAATTAGGAGAAACATAAAATTTTTTATTCCTGGAATTATTGATCAAATGAAAGACTAAACATTTAGTGACTTCAGGTAAGATGCATTCACTAAGAAAAGCTGAGTATACAGTACCAGATGACCAGCTGAAAAGTGAAAATAAAATCAGGAATTTGTGTGGTGTTGTTATTGTGTTAATAACCATATTAAATCAACCAAATCAATTTCTTTTTCATCAAGATGCCTGTATGTGCTTCCTGGTTGACTTGGGACCAGTTAAGAGGAAAACTGTTCTGCTTTTCATCTTACTGAGTTTTTTTTTCCTTTCTAATGAGGGAAAACAAATGGGGTCAGTTATACTGTTGCAAAACCTCCCTGTTCCTCATTTTTCCCACTAGGCCTTCCTACTAAAACTGACAAGAAAGTAGCAATTAGCAACTTGAAGATCACAACTCTTTGTCATCATCAGTAAGAAAGCCATTCCACTTTAGCTGAATGTTCCCAGGATCACACTTTAATTTATATAACATTTAGCTCACAAACCATCTGCTTCAGAATCACTTAGAAAATTTGTTTAAAATGAGAATTTCTGAATACCCCCCCACTCCCACCAATGATTCTGATTCAGCAGGTCTAAGGTAGATTCTAATAATATTCATTTTCATAAAGCCCCTATGTGATTATCATGTTTGTGAGCTGTTGACCACACTTTAACGAACACTACTCTAGACACAAGTATCAGAGTGAGGCATGGTTGAGAGAGCCCCTCATTTAAAGTTTTTAGTTCTCCTTGTAAAATAAGTGAATTTGTTCACTTTTCTCCCCTCATCTCATTGGCCACACTTCAGTACATACTTCAGTATCCAAACCAAATTAAAACCTTTTATGATAACTTCTCCCCCACTCAGTTAATCTTCTGAGTCACTAGACTCATGCATGTGTTTATCATGGTACTTATCACACATTGTAACTATTGTATCTGTCTCTTTAAATCTTGGTGTTTCTTTACACAGTCCATGGGTGATATCATTCATCCTCATGGCTTCAACTGTCACCAATAAAACTGATGACTTTGCAATCTGGACCTCTAACTGATATGATATCTCTCTCCTAATCTCCAGATTCATAGTTCCAATGGTCAACCAGACATCTCTGCTTGACTGTTTATAGGTAACTCATGTCTCAATGTCAGAAACTGAACTTATCTTCTTTCTGTGTCCCTAACCACCCCCAAAGACCTGCTCCTTCTTTTCTATTCTTCTAAATATCACCACTGTGTACTCAGTTGTTGAACCAGAAACTGAACAGTCATTCCACATTTCTTCCCTCCTCATTACCTCGTTCAATACTTTCAGAACTTCAGAGTTATTTTTCAAATCTATATTCTCTCCCAATGCCATTGCCTTGGATAAAAGCTAGTTTATTAAAGTATATGGTTATTAATGGTAGAGCCAAGTCTAAATAAGGATATTACTTGATAAAAAGCAGATAATTATACATATTGATTCTTCAAAAACTTTCTATGGTTATTACCTTTCTAAAGATGTTGAAGGGATAGTTAAAGAGGGGGCAGTAGAGAATATTATGTTATCCAAATCTTCATCTTTCAAAGCACAAAGTATATAATGTTTAAGATCAATAAATCAGGAAAGGGCAGAGCAACATGTTAAAAATACCAGAAGACTACAATCAGCTAAATCCAGAATGTAGGTAATTCTTTGGCACAAAACCTGGGTTATGAAAAAAAAATGAATGGCATTAGAAAATGGAATAAGGAATGTTATAGAATACTAGAGGTTTAAGAAATAGTTTCAACATAATGCAATATGCTGATTTGGTTTGGATTCTAATTCAAATGAAAATATCTTTTGAGAAAATTTGAACATAGATTGAGTACTGGATACTATTAATTAATTATGATAAAGCTATTAGGATTATATTTTTAAAAATCTCATCTGCTAGAGACACATACCTAAGTATTTATGGGTAAAAGGCTCTGATGTCAAAGATGTGCTTTAAAATACTCCAGGTCAAATCACATACAAAAATTAATTCAAAATGGATCATAGACCTAAATGTAAAAAAGTAAAACTATAGAAGTGCTGAAAGAAAACATAGGAAAATTATCTTAAGTCTTGAGTAAGACATCTTAGTTATACCCAAAACTCAAAACACAAAATAAAAAATTGGTAAATTGGACTTCATCAACATTAAAAATTTCTGCTATTTGAATGATGCTTTTAGGAGAATAAAACAACAGACCAAGGACTAGGAGAAAATCTTTGAAAGCATATATTTAGTAAAGGATTACATAGAGAATATATAAAGAATTTCTAAAATTCAATAATAAGTAAACAATTTGATAAAATGAATGTTAGAAAGGAGTTAACTTAGCAGGTCTTATTGCTCACTCTTCACACATCTCCAAGGGAACTTAGAGCCATTACTGATCACTGGACAACTTCTGAAAATGTGGTACTTGGATGGTTCTTTATGTTAATGAGTGAGAATTTTATTGTTTGCACCTGGAACAATGGACCATATTATACTATCTTGCCAGAATTACTTTGTGCAAACATCAAGATTGTAATGTGCATCTGATTTCGTTGTTGGGGTACTGAGTTTTAGATGCCATAGCTGGTTGCATAATATGCCTAGGTATCCAGCCCTCCATAAAAACCTTGCACTCCGAGAGTCTTCACATATGTCCCTGCAGTTCACAGTCAGAGAAAAAGTATATCCCATGTGACTCCAGATGGGAAAGAACATGGAAGCCTAACCACTCTGGATTCCACCCCAATCCACATCTTGTTTCTGTAACAAATGTTAGACATGGGGAAAATCTATTTTGATTCTTGTGTATCATTCCAGTGAATTAGCAAACTTTAAGGTGCTCTTGAAACCCTTGACACAACAGGAAAGAATGGGACTAGAAACATCAAAGAAGATGTAATAAGGGTGGCTAATAAGTATATGAAAAGCTGATTCATTACATTAGTCATCTAGGAAATGCAAAAAACCTACATTGAGATACTATTTTTTACCTATTAGAATGACTAAAATTAAAAAGTTTTATCATTCAAGCGCAAGGATGTAGAGGAATTGAAACTCTCATACACTGCATGAATAAATAAAACAGTACAATTCAGAGAAATGCTTTGGCAGTTTTTTAAAAAGTTGTAGACATCTATCATATGATTCAGATATTCCACTTCTATGCATTTACCCAAAAGAAAAGAAAACATGTGTTCACACAAAGACTTACACATGAATATTCATAACAGCTTTATTTGTGATAGGTATAAACCAGAAACAGTCCAAATATCCAGCAAGCAGTGAATAGATAAATTAATTGTTGTATATCCATTTGAAGGTCACTACTCAACAACCAAATACATATTGTGTGATTTCATTTATTTAGAATCCTAGAGAATGTCAACTAATTTATAGTGCCAAAAGCAGATCAGTGGTTTCTGGATTAGGTAAGGGGTTCAAGGAGAGACAAGAGGATGTGAAAAAACTTTGGGGTAAGCGCTATATTTATTCTTTAGTGATGAATCTTTTCATACTTTGTGATGATGGTTTCATGGATGCATACATATTTTAAAATTTGTCAAATCGTACATTTACATATGTGTGATTCATTGTATGTATGCCAATAACACAAAAATTATGAAACTAATAAATGCCATTTATGAAAAAAAGTGGCCCAGCATTACAGATTCCATCTTATCTCCTATGTTCCCAGCAACCTAAATTGTTTCCTTTGAGAACAACAGAATAGAGGTGTAGAGTTTCCAGGCATTGAGCATTGGACATTGGAGCTAATGTTGACCCCTGCCCACGGACTACTGGTTAGCTATAGAGATAAAGCCTGAAACAAAAAGAAACTCTAAGAAAGAGAGAGTGAAGAGTTCTAGATGAAGCAATATTGGCAAAATGTTTATAATCTGTGTAGCTGAATGATGGCTATATGAGATTCATTACAGAAAACATGTTATTAGCATGAATTAACAGAACTAAACCCCAAAATATTTAAAAGCGGTTGCCTACTTGGAAATAGAACTGGGGCAGCAATTCTTTACTGATTAACTCCATACCCAATTTGTGCATTGCTTTGTTAAAAATAAAAACATTTTTGCAAAATGTCAACATCAGACATATAAGACATTGTGTGAAATTACTAAGTTGTATAAATCAGTTAATTATTTACACAGTAAATTTAGCCATTTTGATAATCACTTGATTTTTGAAAGCTGGAGTGTTTTTAAAATTCTGATTTATTTTTATTTGTACAGTTTGGGTAAAAGGATTCTAAATTTAGAGATTGTAAGTCCTCAGATATTTGAAAGCTCTTAGACTTTTAAGACTATATAATATAATATAATCTTGATAAAGCTTTATGAGATTAAAAGAATTGTTGACAGGTTCCTTATACGTATATATCACATATTTTGTATTTCCAGTTGAGAGGTATTTTTTATTATATTTGACACCACTATTATCCTTTCTTGCATAATGGGGAGAAAAATTTCAGGAACAAGAGAGAACTCAAAAAGGAAAAAGTATATCTTCATGCTTTCTCCCTTTATTACTCTACTTTGGGGAAGACTTTGACCACCAATAAAGAATTATTTTTTTAAGTATGTCTTAAAGTTTATAAATTTCAGAAATTTGGGGTTCAGAAAAGGGTTTTGAATTTATAGTGAATTTGAAAGAATTGCTCCAAACGGTACCCTAATTGACTAAAGGAATTAGTTGCCAATATACCTAAGAAGATAAGAACACAGAAGATGCCACATTGGGTAAATCAGTGACTCTCTCCAAGATATGAAGAAATAATTTGGTCAAGGTGTGCTGGCTGGAAAATTACTGCTTGGCTATCACCCATGGGAACATAACTAACAATAAGCTTTCTGCTTCTGTAACCCCTGCTTGCACAACCAACCTGTGGGTTGACAGTAAAAAGAAAAATAGACTTGTGTGTTCAAACAGGTTGAAGAATGGGGTTTAGGGCTTAAAAACCCTGTACCTCTACATTTTGGGGCTATTTAATTTGGGGTCTGTGTACTCATGGCAGACCTTGCTGGCTGAATAAAGAGTGTGTTTCCTATAACTCACTGATCTCTGGTAGTCTGTGTGACTATCAGGGGCTGGCAGCTACAACAGAAGGCACCTGTGCTTTCGCTCCAAAATAATAACCTAAAATAATTTTTAAACACCCTGAATATCGTAAAACATCTTTTTCACTTGTCACTCAGATCTGCAATCAGTGAATTTTTCTAAATCTTTTTTTAACATAGCGGAGGCTGGGCAGCAGAATTTTAAGGGCACAAACTGCAGCCAAACAATCCTGGGCTGGAATTTTAGACCTCAGACACATAAATTTTCTGAAACTCATTCTTGCCATCAGTAAAATGCAGATAACTAAAGCAGCTATTCACAAGTTTGTGACTATTCAAAGAGAGGATTCATGTAAATCATTTATCATAGGACCCGACAATCAATACGTAGTAAGTCATTGTTATTTTGAATTTTCAGCCTGTAAATGTTCTTGGTGTTTCCCATTATTAGTATCAGGTCCATTCTATTAATTAAAAATCTTTTTTTTTTTATAACAAGGGCTGAGCTTTAAAAAGGTTATTCAATCACCTACATGGTATGATGGTATGGTAAGAGTATCAGGAAGATTCTGACCCTCTCATTCTCCTCAATCCCCATAAATACAGCCTGTTCTTCAACTCACTTTCATTTCACCAATAAAGCCTCATTTTTTAACTGACTTTGGTCAAAGTTCAAGTCAAAATTCAGGGATGAGAAACATGAGTATTTTTGTACATTGAAACAATAAGTTGAATGAAGACCCCAGGCTAATTTTGATTCTCTGGGAAGAGGAGACTAGGAAAGGCACTGAATGGAGGAGAGTGGGGTAAGGGATGCTAGTAACGACTAAAGATCTAGAACTCTCTCCTCCTTTACATCATGGCTAGGGAAGCCAGTTAATGGAGTGCAGTTTCCCCAAGAGGCATGCTGATAAAAATCACCTGTAAATTACTTGTTAAACTAAAGAGACTCCCAGGGATTTTGTAAATTTAGGGTGGGGTTAAGAAATCTAAAGGGTTAATCAGCCCCCAGGGGATTCTTAAGACCTGACATATTTGAAAAAAAATAACTGGAGAGAGTAGGAACTCATGCTTTGGAATCAGACAACGCCTGGGTTCAAATATTAACTCCTTCTTTAAGGATGACTGCTAGAAAGTTAATTACCCACCTTCAACCTCGGTTTTCATCTCCATAAAGTATTTGGAATTAAATAAATTAATGTGTACAAGACATTTGTCTCATAGTAGACACTAAAAGATAGTTGGCATTATTATTAAGTTTCTTTAGTTTTAAGTCTATATTTATATATCAATTTTTAGAGTTTCGTGGACAAGGTGCCAAAGTGATCAGTGATTTTGTAGATCTTTGGATTTAGAACTTTATTTTCTAACTATCCTTATCTTTGAAGCCAGTGTTAGAAAGATTAGCATTGTTATTGTGATTAGCTGTTGTAGGTCACCTTTTATATCTATGCCTTATCATGTAAATTAAATATTTGGAGTATCTGAATATTTCTCTCAAGTCCTTCACCATGGGCACCAGATGTCACCTGTCACTGGAAAGTTTACTTTCTTCAGAGCATACAAAGGTTTTCAAACTTAAGCTTTCTCTCTGAGTTCCAGCTTGAGAAGGCCCAGTAATGCTCTATTTGGAATTACAGTTTAAGCAAGGCTTTGAAAGAGCTTCAAGGATTGACCTTCAGGTAAGAAGGAGGACAACATGTCAGAGAAACAGAAATGGACACACAAGAAGACAATGCCAAGTAAACATCAAAGACATACTGACAAAAAAGAAAAGTAAAAGACCATGAGAAAACAGACAGAAAGACAGATGACAGTGCCAGATAGAGGAAGGGGAAGTGTGAGGAGACACACAGAGACAAAGAAAGAGAAAGCAACAGAGACAGAGAGATAGACATAGGGATAGAGACAGGCAAGCAGACAGAAAGAGACCTAGGCATGTCTGGGATGAAAGCTTCTCTTTTATTAATAAAAGTAGGTTTAATTTGAGGAATTTTCTTAGAAGTTGAAGAAGGGGAAATTTGTTCATTCAACACAACTCTAAAGTAAGTACTATGGTAAAGATACCTCTGGACATTATGTGGAATTACACGTTCTCCATCCCCTAGCTGGGAGAATAGTGTGATAAGGCAGAATCCGATAAGGGACACTAAAATGCTAAGTGCTTTTTAGTCCAGGGAAGGAAAGAAAGCATTCAACTGGAGACCTGAAGAGGTAGCATTTGAGCTTGATTCTAAAGGATGAATAAGGATTTTAAAAAAGATGTGAAGAGACATTTTTAAACAATGGGAAAGGCATTAGTAAAAATTTTGAGCAAGAGAAACAAGGGGGCATGTTCAAGAAAGAAGGGATGGAAGAATTTGACTAAAGTTTAGGTTATAAGTAGGTGAATAGTGGGTTAAAGCTAAAAAAAAAATTGTGTAAAGGAGAGGTTGAAGGTAAGCCTGAGGGGCAAGTGAGGGTTTTTAGACAAGGGAGAAACAAGTCTGTAACAAGAATTAGGAGGAGGTAGAGTGGAAGCCAGGAAGTGAAGATGTGAAAGAGACTATTTCTGGTGTCTTATAGAATGTTTCCCAAACACCCCTCCCTCTCTGTTCCCCAGTGTCCTAGTCATTACTGCTTGTATCAGTAATAGTGTAAGTCTTGATTGAAGGTAGAGGGTAATCAATGGAGAAATTGAAAAGATCCTCTATTTGTAGATTTCTAATTGGGAGGATGAAAATGTTGTTTAGAGGAGATAGGTTTAGTTTTTGATATGTACTGTTAGAAATGCTAGTGCAACATTTAGATGATGTCTAGGAGATGATTGCATTATGAATCTGGACATTTGGATAGATATTGGTGCTATAAAAAGCCTAAAGGTGAATTATGAGCACAGAATAATTAGCAGATGGTGAAGGACTAGAGCAACTCCATTTTGCTAAGTAGTCTCCAGATTAAATGAAGAAAAATTCCCCGAAAAACAATCAGGGACAACACCTTGCCATCTGGTCAAGCTGACAAAAGCCATTAATCAGTAAGCCCTTAAGGCACCCACACCCTGTCTCCTTTTGCGCACATCGTCCTTATTGTGCACAGCCCCCTCTGCACCCGGCCCTTTTTGCACACTGCCCTACTGCACACTGCCCTACTGCACACGGCACTCTGTGCACACAACCGTCTTGCACGGGGCCCTAATAACCTATTACCCAATCTCTTTAAAGGTCAACCCTAACCCTCCAATCAAGAAACAGCAAAGCATCTCCCCAAGGCTTGCGGTTTTACCCTTTAAATTCACTGTTGCGTCAGTGAACGAGTGGGGTCCAAACTCGAGTTTGTCAATAAACTCCCTCTTGTGCTTACATTGGTGTCAGTTTCCTTCTTGGCTCGGGGAGTTCCAAACCAGGGCATTACAATGGTATGAGAATACATGTGGCGGTGTGAGATGGCTCTGTGTCTGTTCATGCCATCCTACTTTGCTTCTGGAGCTAGGGAGAGAGTATTCTGATGATTTTTACAGAACTGATAGGATTAGTTAGAAATGATCAAGGACAGAACCCTACTGTCTCCACATGGGCACTTGCTTCTTTGTTAGGCCTCAACCCATCATAAATATGGGGTGGGTGATTTGTTGTGAATACAGAGGGGGTGAGGCCAGATGCAGAAACACTTGCCTGTCTCAATGTTGTGGCTGCCAGCCCCCGAAAGACACACGGACCACCAGAACTCAGTGGGTTACAGGAATCACATTCTTTATTCAGCCAGTTGGGTCTGCCAGGAGTACGCAGACCCCAAATTAAGCAGCCCCGAAACATAGAGGTACAGGGTTTTAAAGCCCCAAATCCCATTCTTCATTCTGTCTGAACACAAAGGTCAATTTTTCTTCTATTCATTACCTGTCAACCCACAGGTCAGGTGTGTAAGTGGGGGTACAGAAGCAGAAAACTTGTTAGAATGTTATGTTTTCATAGTTAGTAGTCTATGTTCCTATGGCAATAGCCAAGCAGTAATTACCAGCAAGTAATTAATTTTTAAACAGTAATTCTCCAGCTAACACATCAGGACCTGTCATCACCTACTTCTCCCCATGGTATCGTTTACTTCCCTCCTCCTTTCTTCAATAATATTGCAAACCTTTGCTTCTTTTTCTCCCCAAGACCTGTAGGGTTTTTACTCCAAACATATTATGTGTAAAGTATCCCTTAATTGTTAAGTCTATGGGGGAAGGGCCACCCAGATGCCTGCCTGGAGACTCCCCAGCTTGATACCTGGAATCTAGACCTTCTTAATAGGGCCCACCCTAAAGCCCTAGGCACCACCACCCTAATTTGGAGGCTCAATTAGCATTCAATTAATGATTAACATTCCCCACCCTATACACCTATCCCCCAATAACCCTATAAAAGCTGCGCCCTCCCACCCCAAGGTGTGACTTCTATGGCCCCTCTCCTCTCTGGACCAGAGAACCTCTTCTGGGATCCCTCTCCCAATAAATGCTTGCTTTTAAAACTTCTCTCGGTGTGTCAAACGTTAACCTTACATTAAGCTCTTACAAAATGTGTTTAGCTATTGTGTTAGCTGGAGAATTACTGTTTAAAAATTAATTACTTACTAGAAATTACTGTTTGGCTATCGCCATAGGAACATAGGCTACTAACTATGGAAACATAACATTCTAACAAGTTTTCTGCTTCTGTACCCCGGCTTGCTCACCTGACCAATGGGTTGACAGGTAGTGAATAGAAGAAAAATAGTCCTTTTTGTTCAGACAGAATGAAGAATGGGATTTGGGGCTTAAAAACCCTATACTTCTACATTTCGGGGCTGCTTAATTTTGGGTCTGCTGGCTGAATAAAGAGTGTGATTCCTATAACTCATTGACAGTTCTGGTGGTCCATGTGTCTTTCAGAGGCTGGCGGCCACAAAATTTGGAGGCCCCAGCGAGATCTCAGGGAGTGGCCCTGAGATCTAAGACCGGACCCGCCACTGAAGCGGTTGCCGTTTCTGTAACAGATTCAAAGGGGTGGCCAACTTGAGACGTTCCAGGGCCCTTGAATGCTGTGACGGGGTTAATGTAATCATCAAGGGTGCAACTTTTAGGACACACTCTTTGTTCCTGGTCCTGACAGGAATCTGGAATCTCCAAGGCCTCGGCATCTGGATAAAAGGTACCTTCCTGGTTCTGTTGACCGGTCTTTGGGGGTCCGTGGAGAGACTGGACGCAGTCATATCTCTCAGACCATGGCTAGGCCACAGGACGCCGCCTCCTGTGCCCTGTTTTCAGGTTCTGTTTATTGTGTCTGGTCCTGTCTAGGTTGTAGGTGGGGACTTCTCTGGGTCCACCTACACCCCGGTAATTGTTCTTGTCTGAGTGTCTGTTTTGTTCTTGTGTGCATGTCTGTCTATTTTGTGTTTTCTGCGCAAGTGATGCAGGGTAAGTCCTGTGATGATGTGCCCCTAGAAAGATGAAAGAAGGGGTTAAGACTAGAAGCCTCTATGCCAACCGCCACAGCAGCCATATTTCCTGATTGAATATTTGGCGATTACATCGGTAGGCTATTGTTTAACTCTGTTCCCACAAGAAAGAAGAGGAGGAATTTATGGGAAACATGGTATGGAAATCTGACCTTTTAACATTCTGCTTTCTGCTTCTGTACCCCCGCTTACACATTATATCAGACCACCATTTGGTGATGGGTAATGAATAGATGATGTATAGATCCATTGTGATTGGGATATAGTGATTAATGGATTTTTGGGTCTAAAACTGGACCTGAAATGGGTCGAGGCTGCTCCTTTGGAAGGACAGCCGCTGGCTAATAAACTGCCTCAAATATCAAAGCACTCAGGTTGAGTCTGGTTATTCCAGTCACAAAAGTCCGAGTTCACAGAAAACACTCTTGGGGTGTCTCCTGTGACATTTCAAAGGGTTTTTGGAGGGGGCTGGTTATGGCATAAAGTTTTCTCCAGGCAGTCTAACAACATTGTGTGAAGTTGAGTGGCTGTCTTTTGGTGTACAACTGGCCTCTGGAGGGCTCCTTTGACAAGGGTTTGGTGAGGAATGTTTAAAAGATTGTCACGGGAGACCCGGGACATCCCAATCAGTTTCTTTACATTGATCAATGGTTAAACCTTGTTCAGAACCTCCCTCCTTGGCTCTGCCGGTGCGCCCTCTCTAGGGGCGCAAGTTCCAGTTATGGGTACCCGGAAACATGCAGCAACTGAATCTCCAAAACAGCCCAGTTCCTCAGTCTTCCAATCTTCACTGGAGGACAGTGACCTTCCCCCACCCTATAATCCAGGACAACAGAGGCCAATATCACAGCCTCACCTCCTTGGACATGAGCAGGTATCCCCTATGGGCCTCCTGCTCCCGCTCCAGGCAGGACACCAGCCAAAACCACCACCTTGGCCATTCGCCCGGCCGAGCACCACCCCAGGAACATCACATTGACAGGCCCCTTATGGTGTGATGATGTGCCCCTAGAAAGATGAAAGAAGGGGTTAAAACTAGAAGCCTCTATGCCATCCGCCACAACAGCCACATTTCCTGATCGAGTACCTGGCAATTACATCGGTACGCTATTGTTTAACTCTGTTCCCACAAGAAAGAGGAGGAGGAATTTATGGGAAACATGGTATGGGAATCTGACCTTTTAACGTTCTGCTTTCTGCTTCTGTGCCCCCGCTTACGCATCATATCAGACCACCATTTGGTGACGGGTAATGAATAGATGATGTATAGATCCATTGTGAGTGGGGTATAGTGATTAATGGATTTTGGGGTATAAAACTGTGGACCTGAAATGGGTCGAGGCTGCTCCTTTGGAAGGACAGCCGCCAGCTAATAGACTGCCTCTAATATCAAAGCACTCAGTGTGAGTCTGCTTATTCCGGTCACAACAATGGTTTACATGCCTTTCTTCACCTGTACAACTAGAAGGCACAGAATCTGTCTTTCTCTGAGAAAACCCGGGCATTAATGGGACTCTTAGAAAGTGTCATTCAGATTCACTGCCCTACTTGGCATGATTGCCAACAGCTTCTAAATACCCCCTTGACCTCAGAAGAAGGAGAAGAAATGTGGACATATTAGAACTGAAACACAAAAGATAGCTGAGGGAGGAAGGAGAGTTGAGGAAGCAGGGGAACAGGTTGAGGAGGAATTTCCCTCCACCCGCCCAGACTGGGGACACAATTTTCAGGCAGGAAAAATAGCATTAAATCGGTACCACCAGATTCTAATTGGGGGAATTAGGATGGCTGCTTGTCAGTCAACTAACCTTTCAAAGGTAACTGAAGTTATACAGAGAGGGACCTCAGGAATCCTTTGGAGCGTTTTTTGAATGAGGCATACCGGGTATAAACCCCCATTGATCCTGAGGCCCCTGAGAACCAGCAGATAATTAAAAAAGCCTTTGCTACTCAGGCAGCCCCTGATATTCAGCATAAATTACAAAACTTAGAAGGTTTTGCAGGGATGAACCTGTCTCAACTTGTTTAGATAGCCCAGAAGGTGTTCAACAACTGGGAGGCACCGGATGACCCCAAACGTATAGTAAAATCCAAAGCTACTGTCATCAACCAAGCCAATCTGTTGCCAGACCCAGACCCCAAGATCCCCGTTCATGACTACACAGATTTCACTGACACTGTGTGTTCCTCGCGGCCAGACCTCAAAGACTCCTCTCTGCCTGAGACTGATGAAGTTCTGGTCATGGACGAGAGCAACTTCATGCAGGAAGAAAGGAGGTATGCTGGGGCAGGGGTCATAACTCTAACTGGCACTATCTGGTCATGGGCTCTTCCCCTCTCCATGGGACTTCTGCTCAAAAGGAAGAACTCATCACCCTCACTGAGGCACTAAGATGGGGAAAAGATAAAGGCAGTCACAATATACACTGACAGTCGATACGCCTTTGCCACTGCATATGTACACAGAGCCATCTACAAGAAAAGAGGGCTTCTGACTTCAGCTGGGAAGGACATTAAGAACAAGGAGGAGATTGTAGTCTTACTTGAAGCCAGAGAGATGCCTAAGGCTCTGGCTATTGTTCATTGTAAAGGACATCAAAAGGAAATAGTCCTGAGGATGAGGGAATCCTACGAGCCAATGCAGAGGCACAGTGGCCACAAAGGCCAGTGGGTCCCACACCACATCTACTGACTGTTGTCCCTTACCCAGAACTGCCTCTGTCTCCAACCTGTATGGTGAAAGAGAACATTTATGTTCAAGACAAAGGAGCTACTAGGAATCAACAGGGGTGGTGGACGACCCCAGATTGAAAAATCGGGCTCTCACGGGCCCTTGGAAGGACTCTCCTCTACCAACTACACCAGGAAAGAGACTGCCTAACCCTGACTATGGAGGGCTATAACTATTTACTTGTTTTTATAGACACCTTTTCAGGATAGGTAGAGGCCTTTCCTCATCAGGGAAGAGACTGCCTTAGTAGTTACTTAGAAACTACTGCAAGAAATCCTCCCTCAGTTTGGTCTTCCTAGAACTCTAGGGTTGGATGATGGGTCAGCCTTTGTAGCAAAGGTATCACAGCAATTGGCTAGCTACTTAAATTTGTGGTGGAAACTCCACTGCGCTTACCAGCCCCAAAGTTTGGGCCAAGTAGAGCGAATGAATCGGACCCTAAATGAGACATTAGCTAAGTTAGGATTAGAAACTGGCGGGACCTGGGTAGAATTCCCTTTGCTCTTCTCCGAGCCAGGTATACACTTAATGGATTCACTCCATTTAAAATTTTCTTTAGAAAACCCCCACCTTTAGTACCTAGAATAAAAAATGAGAAAAAGGTAGAATTATGTAACCTTGTTTTACTTAACTCTTTACAGGCCCTTCAAAGTGCACAGGAAGAGATTTTGTCTGTGGTTTGTGCTGTCCACTCAGCTCCGGAGGACGGACTTTCCCATCAGTTTCAGAGGACTCTGTGTGAATCCAGAAGTTCACTTCCAAAAGACTAGAACTCAAATAGAAAGGAACCTTCACTGTCTACCTGATGACACCCACTACAGTTAAAGTAGACAGCATCCCTTTGTTGATTCATCACTCCCCCATGAAGGCAGCATGAGAGTGGAAAGCTCAGGAAGATGGGCCCTTAAGACTAAGACTCAAGCATATATAAGTCTAACCCTTTGTTTCTTCCTTTTTTCTCTTTAGTTCAGGCATTCGACAAGCCACAACCAGAATCAGAATGAGAATTACACAAGGTCTTAAATAAGACCACCCCAGACATAGGACAAGATTGCTGGTTGTGCCTAAACCCAAAACCCCCTTACTATGTCAGGGTAAGAACTCCCCTAAATTTAACTAAGCTCATCAAGCAAGAACTTCAAGTCAATTCGCTAGTAGAAGTAGTCCTCTGAAATAGAAGAGGTTTAAATTTATTACTTTTAAAACAAGATAGGTTATGTATGGCTCTAGGTAAAACCTGTTGCTTCTATGCTAATAACTCTGGAATAGAGAAAGTTTACGACTATTACAGAGAAATTTAGATGCCAGGGAAAAACTAAGACTAGCCGCAGATGACTGGTTTCATAGGATGTTCAGTTAGTCACCATGGCTAACAACCCTTGTATCTGCTGTAGCTGGACCTTTAATCCTCCTCCTCCTCCTCTTATTAACTTTAGGCCCATTTTTCTTAAATTTTTGTTTGAGAAGCTATGTGCAAATTCCATATGAATAATCAAAGATTTGATTTCTGCTAAGGCCAGTGGGAATGTGTTAGTTAGAGAATTACTGTTTAAAAAATTAATTACTTGCTAGAAATTACTGTTTGGCTATTGCCATAGGAACATAGGCTACTAACTATGGAAACATAACATTCTAACAAGTTTTCTGCTTCTGTACCCTGGCTTGCACACCTGACCAGTGGGTTGACAGGTAATGAATAGAAGAAAAATAGACCTTTGTGTTCAGACAGAATGAAGAATGAGATTTGGGGCTTAAAAACCCTGTACTTCTACATTTTGGAGCTGCTTAATTTTGGGTCTGCGTACCCCTGGCAGACCCCGCTGCTGAATAAAGAGTGTGATTCCTATAACTCATTGAGAGTTCTGATGATCCGTGTGTCTTTCGGGGGCTGGTGGCCACAACACTATGTTCTTTAAAACTTGTAGACTGCAATAATGGGGAACTGGAGCCTGGATCTTCTGCCAGTAAAACCTCTTTCCCTCTGGGGCTGCTTGATACCTTGAAGCAGAAGATCTAGTGCAGTGGATCTCAATTGTTAAAATATATCAGAATGACCTTGAGAAGCCTTTTAAATGTAAAGAATTCCAGGTCCACTTTGGTTTGTGAGGTGGGACCAATGGTGGAGCCCTTTTACATTTAACAAGCTCCATGAATGATTCTTATTCCCATTAAATGGGTTACCAGCAAATTGAATTATTTCCATCTCTGCCCTTGACTACACTATTTTGCTCCTATAGGTCTTACGTCTTATTCCCTAGTTGTACTAGGATCATCAATCAAATTAGTGAGCATAATATTCACAAAGAAGAACAGATTAAAATGTATATTCTCAGGCCCCATACCATAGCTACTCTATCAAAATCACTGATGACAGGGCCCTGGAATCTGCAATTTTACAAACACTTGCTGTGCAGTAGTCCATAAACTGCACTTTGAGAATCACTGATATAAGTCTGACAATTTAAAGTTGGCCACTGTTCACAAGAGTGATGTGATTTAGAGCATAGTAGAAAGAGGAGATAGATCTGATCAGTTGTTGAGTCACTGAAGCTCAGTGGACCAAAAAGGTCAGGGTTGGAGTCTCAGCTTCAGTAATGTAGTTAGCTGTCAGGCCACCAACTGGCAGACACAAGTTATTTTTTTCTTTGGAGAGCATGAATGGGAGGAATTCAAAATATCTGAAGTAAAAATACTTTTCCTTTCACTTCTCACACTCCTCTTGTTTATTTCTCCCAGGGCTTAAGTTGTTTCTTCTATAACAGTATCAGAATTGACTGCTGGATTATTATTTATTGTTAAATTATGTTAGGAATGCATTTGAAACTCAAGAACAAGGTGTACAATATAGACACTATCTGAAAAGGCACTAAGACTTTTTTTTTAAGTGAGAGAGAAATATTTTTTTAGTGATAGTTGAAAAATGAAGGAAATGTTTATATTTCTCACACTGTGTACTTTGTGAAACCATCTCATTATTTTATATTAAGTGTCCTACAACTGTGAAAAGCCATGTAAGTAGGACTGGTTGCTTTTCTATTAAAAGGGGAGGGTGCAAGAGGGCATATTTCCTACTAGCAGTTAAACTGAGTTTGAAATTCCCAATTTACTGTGGTTTTCTGTTGTTATTTAAGCCTTTGATTTCAATTATTACCAAGAGTGTTGTCTCCTCTTTCAGTCAGCTAAATGGTAAGCTTCCTAGAAGCAGATGCCTTATTGCAACACTTCTTTATAGTCCTCTATCCAGCATGGGATCATGCACATAACAGGGTCTCAATAAGGATTTAATTGACAGGAGAGTAGTGAGATAAGAAGGAAGTAACTGCACATGTTCACTCCACTTGTGCTTAGTTGTATTCTAAGACATAGAGCAGGATGGGACAAGGGATGGTATGATTTTAGCAAATAGCCCCAGCACTTACTATTTATAGTATGCATGCTTACGCTGTGATAAAATTCGAGTTGATTATAGTTGAATCATTATTTCCAAAATGGGTGGAGGGTTAAGAAAATTAGCAGGTCTCATTCACAAGAGGTGAAGAGAAGGAATCATCGTTATGGTTTATTAAAATAAAATTAATGTCTATAGGCCCACACATGTGAGGCATAGAAACTTGAATGAACCTGCCCATTTCCAAAATATTTGTTAGATATGAATTATCTGCTACCTACAGCTACATATATTATTTCATGTGAATCTGTGTATAGCATACTAAGGAGAAATTGTCCCCCCTGTGGGAAACTGGGCATAGAGGTAGAGCCATTCATGTGTAAAGAAGAGAATTTGACCTTACATATAGTGATATTTTATAAAAAGCAGATATGTTCAATTTTTTGCTGTCATCTTACTGATACTTTTATTTTTATAATAATTGCCACTAAAGAAAACAAGGTAACTCCAACTTCTGAAAGACACCAAATTTATACTTTCCTGCTGCTGCAATCATAAACCTGGCATAGAAGGGTTGATGGTAGCCACCATGTGTATGAAAAAAGAAAAATGCAGTTGTTGGCTTTTTAAGACAGAAACAGAAAGCATTATGCAAATTAGTTGCAAATTATTTCATATGTATAGTTTGCTTTCATTCAACTCTCTGAATATTTCTCAGAATTCTTATTAAATATCTGCTTCCATCTTTGATTCCAGTTATTTTCTGATAAAGTCCCCCTTGGGTGAACCAAGACCTACTCACTAATGTCAGAACCAAGCTTTGGTCACACTGACAGAAGGGGCCCGAGAAGGAGAGAAGGAGCTGAGAACCTAGACAGACTCACAAGTGTCAGGTAGGCAGGGAGGCAGGCAATCTGTAAAGTTTCCAGCAGCAGGCATTAGGAAGGGGCCCAGACAGTTAAACAGAGCCCAAATGATATGGTAAGGTCCAGAAAGGCTGATAATTGGTATAAAGGGGTCTTGCCACAGATGACAAAGAATGAGCTGTAAAGACAAGGTTCAAAGCAGACAGAACCTAATCACAAAGAAAGAATTCTAAATATGAATTCTAGGTTAGGTATGAAGCTAAGAATTTTTATAATAAGGCAGGAGGTCAGAATGAGATGGCAGTACTCAGCATTATCATTATGGTTCCAGAATTGGGGATGAAGTTGAACCCATGGGCAGAAATCCAGTGGCTTCAGCTATTGGGATTAATTAGCTGTTAGGGTTCTAAGCTAGACACTAAAATTACTAAATTCTTTTGCTAATTTTATTTGTTTAGATGCCTACTGTCATTTCCCAACACAGAGGAAAATTCAATTTTTGTCCTTCTGAGCATTGCAGCTTGCTCATACAATCTCAAATTGTGTTCTGTTACATATTCATCCAACAAGTATTTATTAAATGATTACTATATTTCATATATTGTGGAATACCAAGATCAATGATATACATCCATTGGCCTTACAAAACTTACAGTTTCATAAAGGAGCAAACATCTAGTGTGCTAAAAGAACAAGGAATACAGGAAATATTCATTATTTAATAAATCAACCAAATGTATTGAATGTCTTCTATTTTTCAGGCACTAATCTGAGAATACAGTGGAGGACCGTTAGCCTAGACTCATGGTATCATGAAAAGCTTTCAAGACAAGGTGAACCTTGATGTGAATTTTATAAGTGGTGACCAGATAAAAAGATGTGACAGACAGTTTTCATTCTTCCCTTTCCAGGCACAAACAGAAATAGCATTGTATCTAGTTTAAAACTATGTACCCCTTTATATACCATTCTAGGTATGAGTGACCATGTAAGTAAAAGTCTATAGGATGAGGCTTTATTGAAAATCATTTTTTCCTGATGAAAACAAGCTTAACTGACAGATTCTTCACTCTTCCCTTTCTTCATGCTTGGAATGCAGGTATAAAACCTAGAGATAGAATCATCATCTTGCAGCTGCCAGTACAAAAGTCTCATTGTAATGATGGTTAAATTAAAAAAAAAATATGAGTCTCAGTCCTTGATGATATCATACAACTTCTATTTCTTTTGGACATTTGTTTAAGCCATTTTATCTAATTTTTTTATTATGTGCCGTTAAACACAATTCTAAATAATATAAAGAGTATTAGTGTTTGGTAGTAGAGAGTATAAGAGAAACTTCCCAGACTCATGAAACTTTCAATGGCTTGTACAAAGGTGTGGAGTGAGAAGCCTTCAAGCAGAAGAAACTGTAAAGAGACCAAACTGGTTGGAGTTAAGAAGGAAAAGTGGCCAGAGATGAAATCAGAGAGGTAAGTAAAGATCAGTTTTTTGTAACTCACATTAAGGAATGTAGGCTTTGTTATAAAGCCAGCAGAGTCTTTTATAGATTTTTAAATGGCCTGATATTTGCATTGTTGTTAGACTATTTAGGAGTGTTGGGGAGAGGAAAGACCGATGGCAGTCAGACTAGATAGATTTATAATCATCCAGCTGATTAAAAAACAAAAATAAGGTAGTGGAAATGGGAATCATGGGAATTAGAGTTCCTAATTACAGGTGTCTAGAAGAGAGTCAAAATATATCGAAGTAGAATCAACATAGATCAGATGTGTGAATTTAAAGAGAAGTACATTTCAAGGATGATTTTTAGATTTCTGCCATGAGTGACCAGATGGTTCACCAGATAGGCACTACAAGAGGAGATGACGGTTAAGTAATGATCCAAACTCTGATATCTCTGATAACCAAAGCAAATTTAAGTATGTTTTTCCAATTGTAAAGGTATCTCTCAGAAGTAGTGATAATGCTGCCTCAACTCTTAAAGATGATATTTCTATAAACTTATTATTTTCAGAAAATTCCTAGGTAGATAGAGATAAACATATTTTACCTTTATACATACTATATTTATGGTGTCCTTTATTATTTCTTAGAACACTGTTAGAAAAAAATATATAAAAACAAAAATAAAACAGAAAAACAGCTACACACTAGAAGAACCATAGTAACGTTTATCATTTGTTTCTGTTTTCTGTTTCAGCTCAGTTCAAAACTCAGCAAGCAGAAAATGATGAATGGAAAGGAATAAGAAGGAAAGAAATATGCTATCAGAAACATTTAGCAGATGTTATTTTAATGTGTCTGAATAGCTCCGCATAGTTTTACACCTCTACAAGTTTATTGTGATAATGGTGGCAGGGAGACACAGGCTCCAGGCACTGCTAAGTAATGACACAATTTTGAGTTTTCTTTGATCCTTCCATTAAAATATTTTCAAAAAATCTGCACTCTCTTCAATCCTGCCTAAATAGTATTCACATAAAAAAGACCTAGGGAATTAAACCTACTCCCATTCTTTTCCATCTAAATGTCCTCACTTTAGTTTGGCCAAGTCCAGATAAAGGGCAGAGTAAACTGGCACTTGTTATCAACAGATATTTGTGGAATAACTAGGTTCTCATGAGCTAAAATATGGATTAGGAAGTTATTGACTGGTTGCTTGAGCTTAGTTGGCATTTCAAAGGAAAAACTGAAAAATAAAGGACTACTTTACAAAATTTATCCTTTTGGAGGCCATATTCATAAGTAAATTTGTAAAACACTTTTTGAAGTAGAGTCAGACACTAGGATAGTATTTACTCAATTATCATTTCAAGTTCCAGAACCTTAGTCATCAAATGTAGTTTTACTTATCTGTTTAAGTCACATCTTTCTGACATAGTGTTCAACAGTATGTGTGTCAGGGTTGGGGGAGAATATATCTCACACTCTGAGATTGGATAATAAAACACTCTAAGGGTATTTGTTTTCTGATTCCACATTACACTCATCTTATATGCAGAAGTACCAAGACTTACTTGCTTTTAACTTCTCTTTCCCTACCACAACCTCATCACAGATGGTTTTCATACAAATATGCAATCATTATTTGATTTACCTAAATTGTTGTTTCTACCTGCTATATACTACGGTATTTTGCAGAATCTCAAACTATTTTAATGCCAAAGCAGGTTAGTTATATATCCATACAGAATCAAAGCCTCACCAATCAGAAAACTTGGAAAGAAGTGGGTATATGCCTATGAAGGCATTATAGTGATTTAGGGCCAGACCAGGTGGTAAGGTAGTGGCCATAATGACGGAAGATGCACACTGTTGACACTTTGCATGGAAACAGGAAGTTACAAGGAGAAGCAATATGCCTTAAGAGTAGTATAACAGAAAGGAAAAGAGCAAGAAATAAAGTTGAACTCATAAAAATAACCTCTAATTTGGTTTTCATTATATTTAAAGGCTCTAGAATGCCATCTGACATTTCTACTAGGAGAAACAATAAATAAAAGGTATGAATAATTCTCATTTATATATACATTTTATATACCAAATATGGAAATTAGCTGGTTTGGGAATGAGCATGTCTCACTGCAGCATCAGTGAATTCGAATCAACTGGACTGTCAACCTACTTTGAAAGTGTCTTTTTGTTTCAAAGTCTTATTATTTGCCCTTGTAAGAGGAACAATAAACAAATTAGTTTAAAAGAAAATTATGAGATATATAGGGTCTAAGAATTTGACAAGTTCATGAGGTAAAATGAAAGTATTCAAATATCTTTTTTTTAACATGGTGGAGGTGTTTATCCCATTAAAAATAATCAGAATCAATAACTATTTAACAATTATTGAACATCTTATATGTGTCACTTGGTGATAGGCTACTTACTAGGTATTCTAAAAATGAGAAGCAAGGAGAATATTTTAATCTAGAAGAAAAAGGAGACACCATGCCATAATAGGAAGTGAGGTTTTAGGGCAAATGTAGCATTTAATCATCTACCATGTAGGTGACTACCTACATAAAGACCACCCCTACCCCACAAGGTAGAAAATAAATAGAAGCCTAGGTATGTATTTCTAGTTTTTCCCCTCCATTCTTAGATAATGAAGACAATAAAAACATAATTTTAATTGAGAACTTGATAGGTCTGAGTAAAAGTTTTCAAGCTTTCAAATGTCCTAAAATGCTTGGCCTTCCAGAATTCTTATGATAAAGCCCATTAATGGCTACATCCTTAGTACGTCCCCTAGGAATCTTTAGCTTCTGCTTAACATATCTTTAATGGACTTAATTTTTTAATAGTTGTTTTACATTCACAGCAAAATTAAGTGGGAAAAGCAGAGAGTTCTCATAGACTCCCTGTCCTACCCCCCAAAACCTATAGACTCCTTTACTATCAACATCCTGAACCAGGGTGGTACATTTGTTACAGATGATGAACCTACATTAACATATTATTATCAACCAAAGTTCACAGTTTATGTTAGGGTTCACTCTTGGTGTTGTATATTCTGTGGATTTTGACGAGTGTATAATGATATGTATTCACTTTTGTAGTTTCATACAGAATAGTTTCACTGCCCTAAAAATCCTCTCTGTTCCTCCTATTCATCCTTCTCTCCCACCTAGCCCCAGGCAATCAGTGACTTTTTAACTTTCTCCATAGTTTTGCTTTTTTCCAGAATGTCATATAGTTGGAATGTAGCCTTCTTAGATTAGCTTTTCACTTAGTAACATGCATTTAAATTTTCTCCAGTCTTTTTATGGTTTAATAGCTCATTTCTTACTAGCATTAAGTAATGTTCCATTCTCTGGATATATCACAGTTTATTTATCCATTCACCTACTAAAGAACATCTTGGTTACTTCCAAATTTTGGCAATTATGAATAAAGCTGCTATAAACATCCTTGTGCAGGTATTTGTGTGAACATAAGTTTCAACTAATTTGGGTAAATGCCAAGGAACATGATGGCTAGATTATATGGTAAGAATGTGTCATTTTATAAGGAACGATAAAATTGTCTTCCATAGTACTGTGCCATATTTCATTCCCATCAGCAACAGGAGTTCTTGTTTTTCCACATCCTCACCAGCATTTGGTGTTGTCAGTGTTTTGGATTTTGGTCATTCTAATGTTTTAGTGGTATTCCATTTTCAGTTTAATTTATAGTTCCTTAACTACATATAATGTTGGGGAAATGTATGTTCAGATCTTTTGCCCATTTTATTAATCAGGTTGTTTGTTTTCTTATTGTTTAGTTTTAAGAGTTTTTTTTTTTTTGTATATTTTGACAGTCCCTTTGCAGATATATATTTTGGAAACATTTTCTCCCAGTCTCTGGTTTGTCTTCTTAATTTCTTGACAATGTTTTTTTGAAGAGCAGAAGTTGTTAATTTTAATATCAATTATCTTTTTTCATGGATCATGCTTTTGGTGTGAGTAAAAAGTCATTGCAAGCTGAAGGTCACCTAGGTTTTCTTCTAAGTTATCTTGTAGAAGTTTTATAGTTTTGCATTTTACATTTATGTCTATAATCCAGTTCGAGGTAATTTTTGTGAGGGGTGAAAGGTTTGTTTAGATTCATTTCTTTTCCTCTGTGGATGTCCAGTTGTTTCAGCATGATTTGTTGAAAAGACTATTTTCTCCATCTTATTGCCTTAGCTCCTTCATCAAAGATCAGTTCACTGTATTTGTGTGGGTATAATGGATTCTCTATTCTGTTCCACTAATCTATCTGTCTGTTTTTCAAACAATACATCACTGCCTTGATTAATGTAGCTTTATAGTAAATCTTAAAGTCAGATGGTGTCAGTCTTCTGACTTTATTCTTCTCAATGAATACTGTGTTGCATATTCTGAGTCTTATGCCTCTCCATATAAACTTTAGAATCAGTTTGTTGATACCCACAAAATAACTTGCTGGGGTTTGCTTTACTTTTAAAGTTTTCAGTTATGAAACTTGAGCCTGAGAAAAGGAATGAAGAGTAGAGATATATCCAAGTAATTGTATTTGGCATGCCTAATTTTGTTTAATTAGGATAACTAAAAATTTCCACTATTGTTTTTCCTGTATAAAACAAGAAACATGCCTTATTTGAAAATGATGATACCTACCAGAATTATTAAAATTAAAAAAAAAAAACTTTCAAAATTAAGTGTTGGTTAGGATATGGAACAACTAGAATTCTTATACACTGCTGATGGAAGTGTAAATTGGTCTAACCACTTTGAAAAACTGCTTCTCTGTCTTAAATAAAGCTGAATATATGCTTATCTTATGACTCAGAAATTCCATACCCAATAAATGCATACATATATTCACTAGATGCATGTAAAAGAAATTTCATAACAGCATTCTATAACATTAGAAAATAAATATCATCAGAAGAATGGATACATAAACTAAGGTATATTTAGATAATTCAATGCGTCATGGCTATGAAAATAAAAAGTACTACAGACAGCAACATAGTTGAATCTCACAAACATAATGTTGAGTGAAAGCTGTTGGACATAAAAGACTACTTACCCTTTGACTGCACTTATATAAAGTTCAAAAACATAAACTTAACCTACGATACTAAATAGTAATTAGGTTTAGAGAGAAGGGAGATAATGAGTGGGAAGGGGAATGAGGGAGACATTCTGAGTTTGAGTAACGTTCCATTTCTTGGATTGGGTGATGGTTACACAGGTCTTTTCATTCTATGAAAATTCATGGAGCTGTATGCTTGTGATTTGTGTACTTTTTAGAATGCATGTTGTTATATTTCAGTACAAAGATTTATTAAAGAAACTTATTAGCAGTTCAGTTGGAGCTACTGAGATCTATAAAAGTTATCAGAGTATCTGATAAGAAGTCTACATTTTTTCAAACTCTCACTGGGTGTCATAAGCTACACATTGTGTTAATCTCATGAGTTTAAAATTGCTATTTTATAGATGAGAGGGGATTAGAACTTTGGTGTGTCTGATTTCAAAGCCCGCACTCATAGCCACTATCTGGTACCACCTTTTATTGTCATTAGATATTCTCTTCCTTACTTATTTGTGCTAAATATCTGTGGTTCTGTATGTTTTCTTTTCTTATTTTATTTTATGACACTAAGGGACAGTGAAACACTAAGTATATCCTTAATTGTGTTTCATGATACTAAGATAAAGTAAAATAACATTTGTTTGCTCTAATCGAAACAAAGTAACTATTGTATGTATTGTTTTTCTTACGTATTGTGGTCACAAAGCTTATGTATATGTAAAAGATATGTGTGTGTGTGTGTGTGTGTGTGTGTGTGTGTGTGTATCTTTTGAGTAATTCTTCAGTTGTTTCAAAACACTTTTCTTATTTTCCTCAGCATCTGATCACAGCTGAATACTGAGAAGACAAATTCACTGAACTATCTTTGTTGGACATTTATGGGTTTTTGTTTTTGTTTTTGTTTTTTGTTTTGCCCTCTCAAGATATACTAATTTCAAATCTTTCAGGGTATGCAAGCAGTTTAATTTTTTTCCAATGTGCATTGACTTGTATGCAGAGATAGTAAATTGTATCTGTCACTGTTGATCTGTTGCTCAATGATAAGTTCCCAGAAGTGTTTTATAATTCCTCCCTCATCTTGAGTAACTCTAAAATCCATCCTTCTTCTGGTTCTTAATAAATTGATAAAACTGCAACCCCACTGGCCACATGTAGGCCAACAGCACCTCTCTATTAACCTTTATACACACCGAAATTTGGTCATTCTTAGCATTAGCTTTCTACCTCTTAAGCACTTTGTAATCCCTAAGTAAAGTAGGACACGTTCACACTTTTGTTGTCGAATTTAATATATAAGCACCCCCTAGAGTTTAGCCATTGGATTATCTACTGAATATCATAGATGATTATTCTCTGACTTTTTTCCATTAAAAATAGTTTGTCAAGTATTCCAGTTCTGCTCATGTATTTGTTATTCTTGCTTTAACTGACTAAATGTATCTGACATAGTCATGATTGAAGACACATCTTCATAAGACACTTTATGGTATAAATGTTCAACTCATTTTTTCACGTTGCAATAGTTTAGACAACTGCATCAGACTTTTCCACCCACTTCCCCCACACCCTGAGCACCAGTCCTTCTGCATCACACTGACTCCAAGCTCCCGGGTCCTGCTTATCCAGCACTGCCATTGTTTCCCTCCAGTCACCATCAGAACTCATCAGCCAAAATGAGATGTTCTTCAACATTTACAAGATCCAGGAGATTGTTTACAGGCTGTGTCTGGGGGTGGAGGGAAATATGGACAGTAAGACAGAGAGTAACACTGATGATTCACTCATTGGTGGAATTGCCTCCTCCAAAGACACCGAAGGTGAAGGTACTGAAAGCACAGTAATCACTGGTGTTGATATTGTCATGAACCATCATTTGCTAGAAATAAGTTTCATAAAAGAAGCCTACAAGAAGTACATTAAAGGTTACATGATATGGATCAAAGAGAAACTTGAAGAACAGAGACTGAAAAGAGTAAAACCATCTATGCCAGGGACTACAGAATGAATCAAGCACATCCTTGCTAATTTCAAAAAAAAAAAAACCTACCAGTTCTTTATTGGTAAAAACATAAATCCTGATGGTATATTTGCTCTGCTGGACTACCATGAGGACAGTGTGACCTCATATATGATTTTCCTTAAGGATGATTTAGAAAATAGAAAAATGTTAACAAATTTGGCCATTTGGAGTTATCGTTGGTCATCATGACAGGTTGCTGCTTTTCATCTACACACCGGGACTGGGAAAAATTGTTGTGGCCACCAGCCCTGAAAAGACACATGGACCACTAGAACTCAGTGAGTTTTAGGAATCACACTCTTTATTCAGCCAGCTGGGTCTGCCAGGGGTACACAGACCCCAAATTAAGCAGCCCCGAAACATAGAAGTACAGGGTTTTTAAGCCTAAAATCCCATTCATCATTCTGTCTGAACACAAAGGTCTAATTTTCTTCTATTTATTACCTGTCAGCCCATTGGCTAGGAGTGCAAGGGGGTGTACAAAAGCAGAATACTTATTGTTAGTTCCCATGATGGTAGCCAAGTAATAATTTCCAGCTTATATATAATTGTTTCTCATGCTATGCAGGTAAGCAGAGTCACTCAGGCAGTTAGCGTTTGAGCTCATTGTTACAAGTTTCATGATTAACAGAATGTGGCTAAGGGTTCCAAGAGCTAGGCCTTTGTCTAGTTTTAGGTTTTAATTAACTCTTACCCTTACCACATTTCAGCAGGCTGTCACAAAATAAGATTGATGTTATCTTGAGGTCTTCATTTATTTTGACTTTTATTTGGAGTGTTTGGAGTAGAGACACTGTTTTTTGCTTTGTTTTGTTTTGTTTTGTTTTAAGAAAAACATGTCATGTGGGTCATCTAAAAATAAAATGCACTTAAACTCATTAGAGAGAATGTCTCTCAGTTTAATACATATTTAAAAACATCCTGTGTCCTGTTCCTGGAAGAGCTTGGTTGTAGAGCACTCTTATAAGGCATAAGACTGTCTTCAGGTTACTTATACAGTGAAAATTACTTCTAGATTGAAATAAACAAGAATCAAAGGTCTTAATTCTGAGCTGAAGTAAAGAAAAAAACCATGCTCACATCAGAACTAACTCCTGTAGTGAATTCCTCAGACATTTTGTCATCTACAAACAAAAGTAGTTAACTCTGGAAGACATTGCCAAAAGAATAAAACATGACTAATACAGTTGGAAGCAAATAAACAAAGAAAAAACTACATCAGAATTTAAGGTATACATCTTTGTGGTATAATATCCCAAATTTCTTCACTTAATTTTTCAGAGACTATAGTACAGAATTGTTAAAGGTCAAAAACAAATAAAGCATTATTTTCTAAAGAAAGGTTTATAAAATTAATAAATGAATTTGACAAGGTAGTTAAATTTTTGGTGTCCTTAACATTGTAATGCATAGAGTTAGCCCAAAAGACCATTAAGTGATCATCATCTACCTTACGAGGAACAGTAGATCTTCATTCCATTCAGGTAGATGCAGCAAACTAAAAAATCTTCCTTTATTATAACATCTAGGTACTAATTATAGAGCAGCTACCAAAGTTTAAACTTGTTCAAAGTTAGAAACAATGATACACCCAAATACACTTTCAGCCACCTTTCAGTAACCTGCCTTTTTCAAACTTTGGTAGCTTCAGCTCATGTTATTAGCTTTTGATTTTCTTTTTTTTTTAATTTGCAAGACACTAGGAAAGGTGAAATAGGATAGAAAATCATTACAATTCAATGGTATTTCTGCATAGCCTGTAGCTTTAATATTTTGACTTATTTATCTCATAGGCACTTGGTTATAAATCCAAATGAATATTTTTAATCAGTCTTGGAAGATAAATATCTCATCACAACCTGTTATGCTTTAGTTGTGAAAATGTAATGACAATAACAAGATTTTTATGAAAATTAATCTGATCTATTGCTAAACTGAAATTCCATGGCTGAGTTTTGAAACAAACTTTCTATGGTATTATGGTATTATAGCTAATCTGATGACTGTTACATAAATAGTTTTTTTTTGTGCTACACCAAATACAAAATACTCTCACTTCCAAATCCCTGAAAAACTATGTGATGACATTGAATAAACAAAAATCCTTTTAAAATAATAGATCATTGCTATAATCAAGTCAAATGTAGCATTCCTTTCCCAGAACTATTTTGCACATTGGATCATACAACATTTTTAGTCCTAGTAACTGTCTATTTTGGGAGCTCACTTACAATGTGGTGACATTATAGAAAAAATATGAAATTGGAACAGTAATATGAATAAAAAAGGCAAATGACCAGAGTTTAAAAGATTATATTAATATTTAGCTACTTTTAATTTATAAAGGTGCTTTTCAAGCACTAATTAATTCACTTAAAAATCCTGTGAACATGACTGGACTAGAAAAAAATCAGAGTTTTGAGGAGAGAAAAGTAAAAGTTTCTAGTGGAGTTATATTTCATAGCTCATCTCCAGGCAGAATCTCCTAAATAGATGTCAATTCAGTTCCTCTTATCTGAACAGACAGGCTGTTCAGTAGATTAAGAAATTCAGTTTTACCTGAAACCCTTATGGATAACCCAAAACTTTGTCTCACAGTAAGCCAAAATCTCAGAATTGAGAAATCAAAAAAGCCCAGAACTATCCTGGATATTCATATATCTTCAGGATCAGTGATGGACTGATATAAACCTAAGTATACTGATTTTGACTAAAATTGGACATATTGCTAAGTAAATAACCAGTTGAACTCTCCATGATCTTACAGGTCAATAATTCATTTCTGAGTATGGCAGTTTCAATCCAACTTTTGGGGTTAATAAATACATGTGGGTGTCACTGACTGCCATTAACAAGGGCCTGAGGCATAAACAAGAGAAGACCAAATAGAAGGGAAGAAGTAGTTGTGGTAGAAAACTATCAACAAATTCTTAAGATGTCAGCCGTAATTTCTACCAATGGCCCAGAGGGCAGGGAGATAAATGCATTAGCTGTTAAAGCAGTGGAATGCATAAGAATAAATCCAAGGAATAGGTTATGCTGGAAAGTGCAGGAAGATTACTACATATAATAGCCAATTTATGGGGTAACAATGTCAGAAAACAACATATTGATATAGATAGAATCTATGACCTGTACAAAAACAAGAAATATGTCAAATCCAAGTATGACACTGTGGCAAGGAACAACAGTGCAACTGCATACACACAGCAGTTAAACATACACACATACACACACTCCTAATCCTACATTTTTGTTCTATACTTTTCTATTTCATTATCACTTTCTAACATACATCACAACTGACTTATGTACTTCCTCTTTCCCTATAGAATGAAAACTACTGAGGTAATACATTTTATCTGTTTTGTTTAAAGATGTATGCCTAGCATATACAATAGTACTTGGAACATAATAGGCTCTTAATAAATATTTGCTAACTGAATGAGTGAGGTGAGTGAGGTTTATAAAATGAGTATGGGTTGTTCCAGAGTGAGGGGTAAAAAGCATACTGAGCTTCCTGTAGTGTGTTGTTTATTAACTACTGCTTCTATAGCCATGTAGAAACTATCTTAACGAACCATTTCCCGTTAGCTGCTGTTTATTAGACAAATAGAATGGAGACCAGTGTAGTTGAAGTGAGAAAAGGGTAGAATAACAAGAGAGGGGTTCAAAAGTATGCTGAAGGGCGAGAGAGTGAAATATTCTGTAGGGTCATGTTGCCTATTGTAAGGATTTTGGCTTTGACTCAAAGTGAGGTGAGATGCCATTGGATGGCTTTGAGGAGAAGAGTGACTTGATATATTTTATCAGAATCTCTTGGGCTGTTGTGTGAATACTAATCCTAGAAGTAAAAAGGTCAAAGTGGGGAGACCAGTTAAAAGACTACTACAATAATTCCAAACATGGGTGATGGTGGCTTGGACCTCAGTGGTAGCAGTTGGTGGTTTTGAGAACTGGCCAGATTGAGGATATATTTTTACAGTATAGCCAATGAGATTTCTTAATGAATTTGATATGGCCCATAAGAGGAAAAGAACCAGTCAAGGATGATGCCAGTGTGTTTGGCCTGAGCAAAATAAAGGGTAGAGCTATCATTCACTGAAATAAAAATGACTTAGTAGATTGGAAGATTGGGGATGTTAAAAAATACTTGGGAGATTTTGATATGTTTTCAGATAATGTTTCTTTCGTGGGGTTTGGTAGTGGTGGTAGTAGATACCAGTCATTTCACTGATAATTGTCTAGCTAAGTAAACAAAGCTGTAGATAGGGATTTGGGGGTTTGATTTTTTTTTTTACTTCTGAGATTGAATATGATGTGGTATAAAGAATATTCAGAATCTCTTTCAAGAAAGGAATAGATTTTATTACAGTAGATTAATGAGTACATTAAAATAAGTTCATTTAGCATTTTACTGTGATAATTCATCGAGAGAAATTTCATATTTTTGATGCCTATCTGTCCTCTTAAATTGATTTATACTGGTAAACTGTAAAGATTAATTGCACACACACACACACACACACACATACACACACGGTGGAAAACACTAAAAACAAGATCAAGGTGACAATCAGCTACTCCATATTAAACTAAGAAAGGTTACATACACATTTACACACCTCTCAGAAGTTACTGAATGTTAAATCCTAAGGAGTATATTACTGATTAACTCTTGTGAAAAACCTGTACGATCTCAGTATGATTAATATTAGGATCTTTGTTAAGCAAAACAAAAACAAAAACAAAAAACATTTAGAGATACATCCATGTCCTTCGATCCAGAATTCCACTTCTACTAATTTCTCTTGAGGTAATATCTAAAATATACACAAAGATTTAGATCCTAGAGCAGTTCTTCCAGTTTTGTTATAGAAAAAAAAAAGAACATTTAAATGTCCAACTCAAGAGTATGCACACGCATACAATGGAATACTCTACAGCCAATTTAAAGAATAGTGTTAAAGTATATTTATTGGTACAGAAAAAACCTACCTGACATATTGATTGATAGAAGCAAATTAGAAAACAGTATTTCATATGACTCCACTTGAAGGGTGGTGGGTTAATCTACTTATGAATAGAAAAATTCTGCAAGTGTATACTACCAAATGGTAACTGGTTATCACTGGTGGGATTATGGGCAATTCTTATGGTTATTTCTATTTTCTAAATTAAACCTGTAATACTTTTATAATAATAATTGTTTGAATGCATGGAACAACAAAGATTACCATAAAGTATTTCATGATTTAGAAAGACACACAAGTCTTGTTTTTCCTGGAGGCACACCCTGTTCATGCATCATAGGATAAACTTTTAACAGCATATTATTACTTGCATTCCCTGGTTTACAGTATTCCTAATTGAAATTAGTATAAGTAAAGATTTGCCAAATTAAGTATTTAAAATGCAAGGAGCCCTTAAAATGTAATAAACATAGCTAAATACTCAAATGTCCATAAGATCACTTTCAGGGTTATACCAATTATAGTAATAATTTAATTTAGTTAACTTACAAAGAAGGGACTAGAGTGAAAATTTTCAATAGTGACAGAAGAACAGATAGCTAGTATCTTCGATTTTCCTACTAAAGATCCACTTTTTTTCTCCACATTGGCAAGGCAAGTAGCCTACATATGGCCAGCTCTAGATTATGCAGGGTCAAAAGGGACAGAAACAATATAGATAATTAAAATCCACTGATAATTCAGAAGCCTAATTTTACCTAAAAGTTGCAACCACTTCTTGGACAGAACCCTTCAGTGAAGCTCCTAATGAGAAGCATAATTGAATGGTTTGAGTTCATCTGCTTTCAGTTATCCTTTCCAGGTGCTAATGAACAGTGAAATGGTCAGAAGTCTGTTCACCAGAGGAAGTGGTAGGAGATAAAGCAAGACATGGATAACCCAGAAACTGGATAATCAGCCTCAAAATGTTTGCATTGACTGCAGTGAGGATCAGCTATTAAATATCTGCTTAACTAAATTCCACGACGATATATGTCATGAAACCACATCTTCACATGAAGTTTTTTAACATATGCATTGTCTATCTTAGTTAATGTGAATTTTGATACAGTCTTAGAAATTTTCTATACTGTGGTGATTTTCATTGGCAGCAGTGATATTTATTGTCAGAGTACAGCTAATCAACTGCAGGCTCCTTCGCTAAATATGGCTGACAGGCTCCTTATGAGTCAGGACTCTGGCAGACAGCCCTGCTTTTAGACCAATGGGAATGTTACTGACTCACTCCCACGCCTTTCTGGGAGAGAATATAAGCATTGCCAGTATCCAAATCATTTTTTAAAATTATTGTTTCAAAGTCATGTTTCAGTAAACAACAACTGAAAGTATTGTTATGGTGAACATTTTGTGTTTTATGTTAAGCATTTGGTTTTCAAGAATTGTTGGAAATGTTTTTAGAGTGAGATTATTTTAAAGTATTATGCAATAATCTCTAATATTTGCAACTAAAAATGCATTATGTTTGATTAGTAATTAAGCTCACAAATAGTTATGAAAGTAATTTCTCTTTATATAACTGTAGTTTAGGACAAATCACTTGATACACTCACTAATGTTCAGAGCTTCAGCTATATCTACAAATGATTATTAATGTAGCTGCCTATAGTGGTAGTGAAAGTGATTTCTATTTATGGCAGTAGTTTAAAACAAAGTACACTGTAAACTATATGATATTTGTAAATAAAACTGTATCTGCACATGAATATTAATTGTTTTCTACAGCAATTTTGAGACTAATCTCCATTTATAGCAGTCATTTTGAGTAAATAAAATTTTTAATCATTTAATATCAACTGTTATTTCTTGATCTTGTCCTAGGACAATATGTCCTTTTGCCCATATTCTGAACAACAGGACAAATGAGCTCATTTTATGTAATATGAGTGTTTAAGCCAGTGATACCCAACCTTTTTGGTACCAAGGACTGGTTTTCCTATGAGACTCTAAAGCCTGATGATCTGAGGTGGAGCTGAAGCGGTGATGGGAGCTGAAGCTCTAGGGAGCAGCTACAAATACAGATGAAGCTTTGCTGGGCTCCATTGCTCACTTCTTTCTGTGTAGCCCAGTTCCTAACAGGCCACTTGCATATTCTGGACTACTCCCTAACTTTTTATTAAAACTAAAGAAATACTTTTCAATTTAATTACAGGTAACATTCACCACATTCTACCTAACTGAAAAATACACATCTTTAAATCTGTTGTACTAAAAATTTGGGTAACTTCTCACCTAATTTACTTTAATGAAATACAATTGCAGGAGTAGATGAATTGTAAAATTAATTTATAATGAGTACTTGCTATGTGCCTGATGTGATAGTAAGTGCTTTATATGTATTGACTCATATAATACTTGCAAAATCCCATGTAGAAAATGGTACTATTATATCTCTACTTTATTATAGATGAAAAACCAAGATTAAGTAATTTGTCAAAATTCACCCAGAATTTGTAAGTAATAGGGCTCAGATTGAAACCTGAGTAATTGACCTTTGGAGTTAAGCTTTGTATTTCTCCATGCTATATAACTTCACTTAGATTTCTTTTATCTGTAGTATGTAGGCTGAGTATGACTATATTTTAGCTACTTCAGGATCATCTTCCAACTTTTATTTCTGTTCATTTGGCAAGTGTCTATTACATTCAAATAAGGCCACAGAAATTTAATTTTGTACATAAATTTTGAACTACTATCTATGTATTTACCAACTTGATTTCACTTTCAATTAATCATTCCTATCTTTCATTTTTTTAACCTTCCCTATTTGATGCCTTCAGTTCCCCCATGAACATAGATTCTTATTAAACAAACAATAAGAAACTAGTTATAATACATTGCATTTACAAAGCACTTTCACATACTTGCTCTTATTTTGTTCTTGCAAGTTTACTTGTGATTCTTTAAATTATAAAAGCTGCTCAACTGTAGCAGGAGTCTTAGAGTGACAGATTAAGCTATAGAAGTACCCACTGTGGATTCCAACATGTCCAGGCATATCTAGATGCCCAGGAGGGCAGACCCATCATGGGTTTATTTATATGTGACTTAAGGACTTTGATATGAGTTATAAAATCTGCATAAGTTGAAACTGATATCTACCCCAAGCACTAAGACCCCTCCCTGAGTTTTGAGAGAATAAGAGCCTTCCCGTGAACAAGAATTTAGTTTAATAGATGGTAAAGAACCAACTTTGAGGAGAGTTATTATTGAAGTAAACTGGTTTAATCAGAGAAAGAAATGGTCTCTGTTAGAGGGGAAGAGGTGGTTAAGTAGTGCACAAGTGGATTTGTGCTCTGCTGCAGGCTCAGGGTTGAGAAGGGAGTGCTGCTGGCTCTAATGGATAATAGATCAAACAAAAGAGCTCTTGCAATAGAGTCTTTGTAAGAACTTGAAAAGGCAAGGCAATGCTATTTGAGGCTTAGAAATACACTGATGTACAAGTAAGGGCAGAAATGACTATTGGAATGGAATGGAAAAGCAACTAAGGTTACAACATTGTGGCTGACATTCAGAAATATGACAGAAACAGTAGTTTCCATCAGGCCACAAGTCTGGAGCAGTAGAGGCAGAGATGATAGATGCCATAAGGAGGAGTAAAATAATCACTAGCCATTCACAAACCATGTGAGTCACTCCTTGATTCTGTTCTACCCACTTGAACTGGAAGGGGAAAATAATTCTAAATACACAGCTTGAGAAACTGAGAGATTGACTAGATTTTACTATTGGACTCTCTTCTTCCCAGCTTCGTTTCAGAGTCTGAAGGAACTAAGTTTATGCACACATTATAGATATTTATAATCATTTTTCTATCACTTCCAAGACAAATAATCTAGATGACTCCTCATACAATTGGTCACACCCCAATTTTTTGTAAACACAATTCTTAGTCATCTTTTCCCTCATTATTGATTTTCTTTTCTTTTTCTTTTCCTCATAGATTGTTTTATTATTACTTCCTTTATTTCACACAATTATTGGGTGCCTAAACATGTAAAGTACCCTAATAGGCCAGGTGCAGAATACAAAGGTAGATAAGTTATAGGCACTTTCTACCTAATGAAGGAACCAGACATACTCACAAAATATAAAATAGCATCCAAAAGATGAAGAAGTTCAGGAATAGTACTGAGAAATGCCTGAATCTAAAATCTTCATGTTCTAGGTATCAAGATGGTAGAGGGGCCATTTTTGTATTTCAGTCTAGTGGCATAGTCAGTACTAGTCCTGCCTGATTGGAGAGCAGGAGAGACAAATGGTTACTTCATTTTTCAAATCCCTTTCATACTTACAAACTTCAGAATTGTTGCTATCTCGGATCATCTTTATGCTGAAGATTGTAGATACAAGGAGCCTCCATTAAGCTATGCCTGTGTATCATGGAAATTTAGATCTGGCTTATACCTGCAGAACATGGAACCATGGGTGCAAAGCCAGTATGACAAATCAAATAATTCATATAGAGAGCCTAGTCAAAGAGCAGGGAAGATAGGTTAAAAAAAATAAAAACAAGAAGTAAGCAATATGACCACAATCAGAATGCTGTCAGGATGGAGGAAGCATGCTGAGAGGCAGGATAAGAAAAGTGTCCTAGGAAATATTACCTTTATGTGTTAGAATATAGAGGCAGCCACCTTTTATGAGGCATCTGTGGCCTCATCTATGGGTAGGAAAGGAGTTACTAAAACACCAGCCCTGATCGAATTCAATCCATGTTACTATTATTTCCTGGAATTTGGCCAACTGACTTTAAATATTTTATTATGGCTCATTTAAATAACAAGAGGTGGTATGTATACTCCTTACAGACTTCTTTTAGAATGAGGTTGTTTTACTGACCTGATCCTCCCTTCCAACTTCAGGGAGACAGGATCATGGAGGATGAAAATTCTGATGCTGAATACTAAAGGAAACAGCCAACTCAGTCATTTGCTATTTATCAGAGATACTCTTAAAGTTCAGCCATCTAGAAATGCCAAAAATAAATAGGTGAGCGAATATATGTATGACAATCACATGCAAAAGGAAAACTGCTGTCAACACTGGTGTCAGATAAAATACAATTTAAGCAAAAACATTTACCAGGACAAAATAAGTTTATATTCATTAAAAAATACAAAATGAAGGTATTTTAGTTATGAATTTTGCATAGTAAAAAAGTAATATCAAAATTCATAAAGCATATTATGACAAGGTTAAAAATAAAAAGAGAAATGAACAGAAACATAATTACAAAAGCTTAACATACCATCATTAGCCTCTAGCAAGTGGAAATATGAGGTACAAGAATATTTATATTATTATAATATGTAATATCAAGAAATTGGAAACCTAAATGTTCATCAAGAGACTATTGGCTAAGTATAGCAGGCTAAATCCATACAATGGACTATCATAAAACCTTACAACATGTGGTATTTCTCTATATAATAGTATAGAAGGATGACCTCATTATGTTATTAAGTGGAAAGAAATTGGAATAATATATATAAGATAATGCAATAATTAAAAAAAGACAAAACTACATATAATGCATGTATATACACATTCTCTACATAAATGCATAGAGAAATGACTATCAAAAATCATTATCTCTGGAAAAGAAAAAGAAAAACTATCACTTTTTTACTCTCTGTGTACCTAAGTAGTTTGCATTTTACATACATGTGCTTGTGTTTTATTTTTGTACATTTAGAAAATATTTTTTAAAAATTACAGATAAATTGGAAAGAGCAATGATTATAGACAAAATAAAAACAATTATCCAAGAATTTCTCCTAGGAAATTTACTGGGCCTTAGAAGGTTTACATGCTGATTCCTATACAATGTATTCTATTTAAGATAATCAAATATGATTAAAATCATCTGGAGTGGATTTTAGTTTTTGTTTAAATTTTTGCAGGAGGGTTTCTTGTACATCTTTTATGGCTGTCCAACATCTTAACCTCCTTTTTGTGTTTGAGAAATTCCTCGCAGAATATTGGGAGAAGGCGGGTCTTATTTGCCTTCTACTACAGAAACTAAAAAGGTCAGACACTTGCTATCTTTACCTCTAAATCTTAAGTTTATAGACAAATGACCTAGGCTAAACCTATAAGATTCTCCTACCAGGGACTAGGAATCTAAACCAAAAAAAGCAGGAACAAGGAAGACTTCTTTCTGACAGTGGCTATTGGCTACAATATCCTCTATCCAATGGTAGCAATCCCAGCGGTGTGTTCAACAGATTGTTCCAATGGCATAATGACAGCTGAAGTGTTTACCCCTGTCCTATGGTTCTTGCCTGCATACTGATCTTAGGCCTTCGAATTTCCTATGAATTCTTTGAAATATCCAGCATTCTTCCAATAAACTCTATGCTTGCTTATATTAACCAGTATCATTTTATGCTATTTGAAATTAAAACCCCCTAACTATACACCTGTTCAATATACTTAATAGTCAGTAAAATTCTGGCTCTAAAATGTGAACAAAATATACTAAATTCAAAATATAGATGAAAAAATAACTACACAAAATATTAGGAGATTAGATTTGGTATTATAATGGAAGTAAAAATCTTTCATACTCATGTAGGGCTCCATTCAAGACTACAGGGGTATTTTTTTCAAGACAAGCTATTTATATGTAACATCAATAAATTAAAATTAATTAGCATCTTAATATGTGGCTTAGGTTAAATTCAATGCCCACTCCCCTGATTCAAGGATAATTAATACTGTATCTACTATGTACCAGACACTGACTGAGGCACTCTGTTATATATAGGAATAAGATACAATCACCCACTCCACGGAACCTATAGTATAACTAAAAAGAAGGTGAATGAACATAATTAAAACACAACATTCAATGCTTTGGTAGAGGTTTGCACACATTAGTGACTCAGTCAAAGTTTCAAGAAAGGCTTTTCGAATAGGTAATTTTTGCTTTCTGGAGGGGTAGGTCTTAAAAAAGAAATTAGGCTCGTTATTCCTTGACACTAGAAAGGATGAAGGAAGAATAGATAAAGATAAAAACATGTTATATGTGGGAGTAGGAAATAGAAGAGCAAGTTGGGTTGCCTAAAAATTGCCCTTCCCACATTATTTCTTCCCCATGACAACCACCATAATCTAAGCCACTAGAATCTCTCATCTATGCTAGTGCAAAAGCTGCCTTCTTTCTATTTGTACTTTTTCTCCTTTACAATTTATTTTCTGCATAGCTAAAAGAAATGAGCTTTAAGAACATTAATCAGATCATGCGACTCCATACCTAAAACTCTTCAGTGGCCATCTGTCGTTCTTGAAATAAAATAAGAACTTGTCTTCTCTGACCCCTTCCCTTGTCTACAATCCCAATCACATCATTTTCCTTGTACCTCAGTAGGCTAAGTAATCCTGCTTTTCTTTTTGTTCTTGAATATTCTAAACACTTTTCTGCCTTTGGTCTTTTGGATTGCTACTCTTCCCCCACACTAACTTTCCCCTAACCCCAAAACCTCCATCCACTGCCTATATGCTTTACTTGCCTGTCTCATTTTTATTTTTCAGATCTTAACTCAAATGTCATCTTCTCAGAAAGACTTTAACTGATGATTCTCTCCCATCTACTCTTTGTCACTCTGTTTATTTTCATTATTGTACAATTGTACATTTATTGTTTATTGTCCAGCTTTTCTGTTAGAATGTGAGTGCCCTGAGTGCAGAAACCTTGTCTGTTTTGATCACCTCTATGTCTCTATAACTCAGACTAGTGGTTGGCACATAGTAGGGTCTCAATAAATATTTATTAAATGGATTAATCTCTGCATAGCAAAAATAACCTTGTAAATAATGCTAATATGCAAATGTCAGACTTGAAAATATGTGCACTACATAAGCTATGTATAACATTTAAAGGGTTAATATCTGTACAATATACATATAGAGCTACTATATATCAATAGCAAAAGAATAACAATGAAATCAAATATGCACAAAAGATATAAACAGACAATTCATGGAAGAAGTACAAATAACTCCTACACATAAAAAAAAACTTCAACATGTTGATAATAAAAATAGTATTTTTAAAAATTAAATAACTTTAATTTAGAACTATTACATTGGCAGATATTTATAAGATCATTAATATCTAGTTTTACTAATCTTATATACTATTATAAAAGTCTACAAATTTATATAATCTTTCTGGAAGGCAACTTAATATTATCTTTTAAATTTAAAAATTACATACCCTTTGATCCAGCTGCTCTATTTCAGGAATTGTTTTTGAAATACACAAGTGCTATTCAAAGCTTGAGCAGATATAAGGTTGTTTTTTCATTGTGTACATCAGTAAGAGACTGGCTCACTACATTATGGTAATTTACAGTACAATAATATGTTAATATTATTAAGCATTTCTCTATGTGGAGGCTTGTATGACCTTGAATTTTATCCTTGTCCTTTTTTTTCTGTTTTACTTCCTGAACTTCCTGACTCTTCCCCTTGTTAGGTATAGTTACCTACATGGCTTGAAGGTAAATAAGCATAGTTATAGTAAGTATTAAAAAAAAGCATTAATATACACTTTTTGTTGTTTTATTTCATTTTGTTTTTACTTCCAAACAAGTCTGCAGAGAAACGAAAGAGAAGGCCCTCTGGAAAATAGAACATAGAGTTGGTATTATACAGAGCTTACAAAAAATAATAGAAGAAAAGACCTGACCTTACATACCCACTCCACCCCAGTCCTGGGAAGAGATTAGATTAGAATCTAAGAGTGAATATGGTTATAGGAGGTAAAGTAAAAGTCCTTAAAGGTGGTCATAGGCTAGGGACAAAAAGACTGGATCTAGGAGAACATGGATGATAGCAGGGACTCGACATTGAGGGGCACCAAGTACTCTATTGGTAGCCACTGTCAGGGAGCCAAATGAAAACTGAATAGATACCAGCAAACATTCATCACCAGTCATGAGAGTATATAACTAAGTCAAAGAGCCATGTCACTTCTTAGCTGTGAGACAAAACTTTCCAGCAGAAGTAGGCCCTAAGATTTTCTGGGGCTTATGCAAACTGTGCCTTATAAATACTCCTTGGCTATAGATGAAGATTCTGGGAAGTCCTCCAAAATAGAGGGGTGATGGTGGTAGAGTAGAGAAAGACTTGTCACTTGTTCTTCAGTGGTACTAGACAGTGGTAGATAAATCCACTTTTGTAATGTGGAGATATAGGTATGGATGTAAGTATAGATATATACACCAAACAGTTATTAGACAATAAGATAGAGATTATACTTTTTTATGTAATTCTGAATTCTTCAAAAATTTTATAATTAGTATACTTTATTTATATATAAAAAGGCCACTCTCAAAAAGAACAGAAAAATCTGCTAAGTAATGCAAATGCTGCATTTTATTTGACTTGATAAGGATAGTAAATTAGGCATTCCTTCAGAAGTACTTAATGTCTACAGCAACTAATTATTAGTATCAATGCACATGGAATGCCCAATCATTTGGGGTCAGGATCCTTTAAAACCATCTGGGGTTCAGTGGGAAACTATTCCAAAAGATGTTTACTGAATATATTTCAGTACAGCTCTTTCAGCTCCCCGTCCTTAAGACCCTTCTTTCTGTGGATATATTTTGCTTATACATTTTCATAGGCATTTTCGGTACTTCTGCTTCTACCCATGATGAATATCTTCCGTGGAATTTTCTTTTCTTCTATAAATAATTAGAAAAATGAACAATATTTATGAAACAAATGTTTTCAGACATTGAGCAATAGGCTGTGTAGCGTTTTATCTCTGAGAAGAGGGAAATAAATGAGGTGAGCCCAACAAACACCTTTACTTTCTGGTGAAGACATTTTCTAGAAAGTAGCACCAAAAGAGGGAATCTCACTGAGCTAAGGAGAGCAGAATTTAGGGAGGCTAATGCAAATAGAATTTGTGAGGCACAGCACTGGAGAGGGAGATAAACAGAGAAATAGCTCCGGAAATCTACACAGTAGTTTTCCTAAGTCTTTGGCTAAAAACAGTCTGCACATATGTAGAGTGAAACTTCATCAAGTTGGGCAAAGAAAAACTTAGGAAAAGAATAATTACCAGGATTATATAAAACGAAGAGTTTCAAAAGTTCACACAGAGTTGGGAATAATTTTGGTTTCAACTGGCCAGAATGGAGATACTTTGTTATATGTGCAGGGCATTTAGTAGTAATCTCCAAAGATCATACCTTAGTAGCAGTGCTAAAAAAAGCTTAAAAACAAGCTTCAAAGGCATTAAAATGATCATCATTTTACTTAACTGCCTACCAGAATAAAGTTCTATACTCTTCAAAGAAATACTATAAAATCTATTACTCAACAACATAAAATTCAAAATGTTCAGCATTCCGTTAAATAATTGCTAGATATGTGAAGAAGCAGGAAAATATGACCTATAAGCAGAAGAAAAACAGATGCTGCAATGAGAGATGATGAAATTTGTATATAAGGACATTAAAACATCTATATTTATGTTTTGTACTCTTAAGGAGGTAAATGAAAAATTATAGATAATAAAAATAGAAATAAAAAATGTAAAAAAGACAAAATGGAACTTCCAGAGATGAAAAATATAGTATCTAAAATGAAATTTTCATTGGGTAGAATTAACAGCATTAGATATTGCAGAAGAAAAAAAAGAGTGAACTTAACACAGTAATAAAAACTGCAAACTGAAGCTGAGAGGGAGAGAGAGAAAGAGAGAGAGAGAGAGACTAAAATAGTGAAAGAGGTCTCAGTGGCCATGTCAAACAATGCCAATATTAAGCAATCTAGTATATTTGTAATTGGAGTCCTAAGATGATAAAGAGGAGAAAATTTTTTTTGAAGAAATATGGCTAAATGTTTTCCAAAACTGATGAAAACTATAAATTTACACATCTAAGAAGCTCAACAATTCAATGTAGGATAAATTAAATGGGCATTTGTGTTTATTGTTCTGTAAATCCTGATTTATGAACTGAATTGTATTCCTGGTTTTAGCTCTATTTTTCCTTGTTTCTGGCTCCTTGATCTAGTATCTTTTCTGATTTCTCAAAATGGATTGCATCTGGACCAAGGGAATAATAACATCCATGTTGACAAACGGGAAGAGATGTATATTATTACTATCCCCATTTGTATACCTTGGAACTCTTTATTCAAGTAAAAGTTCTCTGTAATCTCTGTCACTCTGAGCACATTGGGTCTTATTAATAACTTTGTATTATAAGGTTTCTTTTATAATTTGCTTGTTAAAATGACTTTCTAATTCTATTGGAGTGTTTTAAATAATAAGAACTGTATTTTATAATTATTTCTATTCCCTGAGTATTTATTTAGCACCTTGCACATAAGTCAGTCAATAAATATAGGCTTATTGATTGATTCATCTAGTGGTCTTCAAACTCTAGGATGAAACAGAATCACTTGGAAGGTGATAAATCACATATTGCTGGGCCCTATCCTCATAGTTTATAATTCATTAAATCTGGAGTGGGACTTAATAATTTGCATTTCTAACACGTTTCCAGGTGATGCTGATATTGCTGGTCCTTAAACCACATATTAATTACTGGACTAGATTACTTTTGTGAAATTCAACCGAGGAGAGATTATATATATTTCAAGTCTTTCTTTAAATCTTACTTCTTACATATAATAATTAATTCTCCCTCAGAGCAATAGTTCCTCTTTCTAACATATATTTTATATCCTGTCTACATCTCTTACAATATTTATCATAGTCTTTTTTATTTTTAAGTTTTTTAATGTAATATGTTTATCTTGAATACTAGATTAGCTGAAGAACTAGTTATTTAAAAGGATTATAGACCAATTAATAAATTAAGATCTTTTCAAATATGTATCATAATGTGTATATTTCTATATTGAAAAAATAAATCAATGATTTTCATAGAAACAACTAGGTGATGAAAATGAAAATAGAACTAAAATATTTCAGTTCCTACCACTTTATATATACTAGGTCAGTGAAGTGTTAGATGGGATTTGTGACCCTGAATTAAGAAGGGTAACTCCAACAAGAGATGTCTGATTATTCTTCACTTTTTATCTTAATTATAGTTAGTGGCATATTATAACTGTTGGGAAAGGTCAAATATTCTCCCCAACTCCATCTTCTAAAAGGAACAATTCTAACAAGGGTAAAGAACATGTAATTTGAGTTTCAGGTGCGAGAAACAAAGAAGTAAAAGTTGAAGTTTCAGGTGTGTTTCCATGTGGAAAATGTGGTGAAATGAGCCTTCTCTATGTTAGAAACCCCTTGTACTATTTTAGAATAATAATAATAATAATAATAATAATAATAATAATTAATGAATTATTTTTAAGGTGGCATTGGTTAATGAAATCCAATAAATTTCAGCTGTACGTTTTAACAGTAAGGCATATATATATATATATATATATATATATATATATATATATATATATATTTTTTTTTTTTTTACACTGTGTGTTCACCTCCCATAGTTAGATTGCTTTCTGTCACCACATATTTGACCCCCTTTACCCTGTATACTGCCTGCTCCCCTCTGTTAACTACTAATGTATTGTCCATGTCCATGAGTCTCTATTTCTCGTTTTTTTTTTTTCAATGTAAAGCCAAGTGAGCATAAGGTTAGTGGCCTGGGCACAAAATACAGTTTAAGCAAGTTCTATTCCAGGTTTTTCTGAGATTTTTCTCTTTGTCCTTCCTTTCATTATTACAGTATAAGATCTGAAATTTGAGGGAAAAGAGGGGTTAAGACCAGGGAGTGGCCCCTGGAAAAAGAGCTAAGAGGTTACCTTTTTTACTTCTAGTCTAGACCATAGGTTATGATGGGGGTCAGGTAGATAAAAAGTCACTTTCATTCACTTATGGTCCAGCCAATATAACCTGAGATCATAAAAATTTAAGGCCATAGCACTAGCAACAATGAAGTATAAGTTTGTCCAGTGTCTCCTGTGTGTTATGTATACTCAGGAACCTCATATAGGGACAAGCAGCATGATGGAATCTGAAGATTTAGGACCCTAATCATCTTATTTTCTATCAGTGTTATGATTAACAATGTGATGTATTATATATCCAATTATGTGCAGATGAATTCTGTTTCAAGCACAGTATCTGATTATAACACCTCAAGTAGATGAATTCTTTGTGAAAATGAAATAATACCATTATTTTAATTGAACAGGTAAGTTGTTTGTAGGATTCTCATTATCTTTTTAAAAAGAAATTTTGGCTGCCATGCTATTTCTGTTACAAAGCCTGAGTTTTACAATACATATAAATATAAAAAATTGGATATTTTCACTAGTATAGGTTCCTCATTACTTTATTCTCCTGGAGAATATAGCTCTTCTTAAAAGCCTCCTCTTTATTTCTATAAGTTCTCTATATTTAGGTATTACAAAAGAATTAATTTATCATTAGTGCCAGGCTATCAATAAAATCATTTTCATGCGCAAGTCTAAATGACTCTATATTATTGTAAAAGAGCACAGTTAGAATAAATTATAATTACATTTCTCTTATACTGAAATGAAAGGTCATTTCTTCAGGTCTTTACTCACACTGAACTATTAAATGTGTATTCTAATAAGCTACATTCAACTTTTTTATTACACCATTTTTATTGGTTTCTTTCTATCCTCCATTTCATGTACTGATCTGCATTTCTGTTTATGCCAGAATCCTCTAATAATGCTATGACTTACTCAGCAAAATTCTAACACTTCTGGCAACTGAACAAGCTTATACAATGTGTTTTCACATAAAAGCTTCCTCATTTTAGACTGCTATGTGAACTATTTTTGTAGGAATTTTAAAATGCTGCTTTGTAATTAAATAAATGAAATTTAAGGATCCAATTTCAAATTAGCTTGTACAAAGTCATTATCTATCCTTCTGACCAGAAAAACAGTAGGCCCTATATCATCTGAATAACGTTACTGGGAAAGGCCTGTCACTTACCCTGAGTCTTAATGTCATATTCATATTTGAATGCAGGCTAATTATATTTAATAAAATGTAAGGATATATAAAAAGCACAAATCACTTATCAAGATTAATTTCTTATGATAGCATCACAGGCTGCAGTGCAATTTACTAAATATAAAGACTACTGTAATTTAACCTAAAACATTTAGAATTACCTCATTAATATGTATTTTGAGAGAAAATATTTCTGAGGGTTTAAAAATGTTTAGTGATGAACTTGGAGTTTTTAGGTTTTGAAAATTTAAGTGTGTTTATGGTTTCTCATTCTTTCTAATAAGAATACTAAAAAGCAATTAATCTTTCATAGATCTAAATATAAAAATGAATCATTTTTCTACAACAGACAACTACTACGAAGTGAGAGCCATAACACATTCCCTGATAACATTCACAATATAACATAGTACCTTCTTTTGTATAATGTTTGTTAAATATAATTTAAAAGTAGCTGATTTTAAGTAACAATGGTGGGATAAGTAAACATTGTGTTGGTCCCCTCCCATGACCACATCAAAATTACAACTAAACTACAGAATGACCATCACTGAGAATTGCCTGGAGTCTAGCTGAACAGAAGTCTTACAACTAGGGACACATAAGAGAAGCCAACTTGAGACTGGTAGGAAGGGTAGAGATGAGAAACAGGCTGGTCCCACAGCCACATGTGTCAGTTGAGAATTGGGAGGGATATCTCGGCTACAGAGGTCCCCCCAGAGGAGGAAAGTTCCCAGCCCCACACCAGGCTACCCATCCAGTGCTAAGAAGAGAAGTCTCCAAAACTTCTGGTTGTAGAAAACAGTGGATATTGTGGCTGAGTGAGGCAGAGGGCTGTGGGAGTTCCAGGTTCTCCTCTTAGAGGGCCCACACATGGACTTACCTATCGATGAACTCAATCTGAGCTCAGTTGCTGGAGAAGCAGCACAAAGAGTGCCAGGAACATACAAGGAGGAACTGAATTTTCTGGCTTCAAGGTGAGGGCTGTAGGGGCAGCTTTCTCCCACAAAGAAGTGCTGGCAAAGACCACTATTCCTTTGTTGGGCTCTCCTCTGCTCAGCATGCCATATCTGAGTCTCTATCAAATTGGATAATACTAGTCAGACACCATATCTGAATCTCTATCAAATTGTGTAATACTAGTTTCTCTGCCTTCCTGACTCCCTGAGACCTTGCCCCACATAACTTGCAGGGCCATTCAAGTTACTTCAGTAAAAAAGACTGGTCTTGGCTCATGCTGCAGAATTTTCTAAAATTTCTCAAAGGTTGCAAACCCCAAACAAGGAGCATCTGGCCTCAGTGTACCCTGTACCTTTTGCTGAGCAGGACCAAGCCCTGCATTAGCAGCAGCCAGCCTTGGTTTATGGCTTGGCCTCTCAAAGCACATTCGAGCGCAGTGAGGGTGGCAGCCATCTTTGGATTGGTAGCTCATGCTGGGTGGCCCCAGGCATGGCACAGGCTGCTGATGAACTTGACCAGTGGCAGGGTCCTTCGCAGGAGACCCAGGAACAGCATGCCTAGTGGCTGGCTTTCGACTAAGCCAGGGAAATACCTAGGGCCATGTCTGAGGACTATACATCCAAAGAGCAGACAGGGCTGGCACCAGAGCTCTACTAACTAAAGTGAATCCTGCTTTGTAGGGTCAGCTTCTCACCAGCCAGTTCTCACAACCAATCAGCTCAAGGTTCAATCCTACTCCTTAATATACAAACAACAACCAAGGCTCAATTACAACAGCATGGCACACACAACCCACACAAGGGATACATGTAGAATATCTGGTTCAGATGACTGGGAAGACTATGCCACTGGGCCTTAGAGCACACATACCTCATAAAGCCACTCTACTATGGCTGGGAGACATAGTGACCCTATCTAATACATAGACACAAACACAGGGAGGCAACCAAAATGAGGAGACAAAGAAATGTGTCCCAGATGAAAGAACACAAAATCTTCAGAAAAATAACTAAATAAAATGGAGACAAGCAATCGACCAGATACAGAGTTCAAAATACTGGTTATAGGAATGCTCAATGAACTTATGGGAAAAATAGATAAACTCAGTGAGCACTTTAACAGAGAGATAGGAAACATAAAAATGGAGATACAAAACAACAAAAAATGAACCAGTTAAGAATGAAGAATACAATACTTGAAATGAAGAATACTTTAGGAGGAATCAACAGTAGATTAGATGAAGCAGATGATCATATCAGCGATTTAGAAGACAAGGTAGCAGAAAATACCCAATCAGAACAGCAACAACAACAAAAAAGAATCCATAAAAATGAGGACAGTTTAAAGGGCCTCTGGGACATCATCAAGCATAACTACATTTACATCATGTGAGTACCAGGAGAAGAAGTGAGAGCGCAAGGAATTGAAAACCTATTTCAAAAAATAATGATGTAAAACTTCCCTAATCTGGAAAAGGATATTGATTTACAAGCCCAGAAAGTACAGAGAGTCCAGAACAAGATGAACGCAAAGAGGCCCACACTAAGACACACTAGAATTAAAATGTTAAAGTTTAAATACTGTGAGAATCTTAAAAGCAGCAAGAGGAAAGCAGTTACTTACCTACAAGGGAGCTCCCATAAGACTTTCAGCCAATTTCTCAACAGCAACTTTTAAGGCCAGAGGAATTGGCAAGAAATATTCCAAGTGATAAAAAAAAACTATAACCAAGATTACTTTACCCAACAAAGCTATTATTTAGAATTGAAGGACAGTTAAAGAGCTTCCTAGACAAGAAAAGCTATACCCATTCATGACCACCAAACAGGTATTACAGGAAATGTTGAAGAACTTCTTTAAGAAAAAGTTAAAATATATAAATAATAAAACAATAATAACTAAATATCTTTCAACAATTAGTTTAGATGTAAATGGTTTAAATGCTCCAATCAAAAGATAGGGTAGTTAAATGGATTAAAAAAATAACTTACATATGCTCCTATAAGAGACTTCAGATCAAAAGACACATACGGACTGAAAGTAAAGGGATGGTAGAAAATATTTTGTGAAAACGGAAATGAAAAAGAAACAAAAGCTGGTGTAGCAACATTGATACCAGACAGGATAGACTTTAAAACAAAGGCTATACCAATAGATAAAGAAGGATCAAGTAATTCCACTTCTGGGCATGCAAAGAAACCCAAGATACTACTTCAAAGTGACATGTGAATCCATATATTCATTGTAGCATTATGTACAATAGTGACGATATGAAGGCAACCTGGATGTCCATCAGTGGATGAATGAATAAAGAAAAGGTGGTAGATATATACAATGGAATATTCCTTAACCATAAAAAGAATGAAGTCTTGCCATCCACATCAACATGCATGGACCTAACGGGTATCATGCTGAGTGGAGTCAGACAGAGAAAGACATATGTCATATGATTTCACTTATATGTGGAATCTAGAGAACAAGATAAATGAACAAAACAAAACAGCTTGTAAATACAGAGAGCATTTTGATGCCTTGCTGGATGTGGGGGATGGGTGAAGGAGAGGGGATTAAGAAATACAAACTGGTAGTTACAAAATAGTCATGAAGATGTAGTAGAATATAGCATGGCAAATATACTCAATAGCATTTTTAATGACTATGTGTGGTGTCCAAAGGGTACAAGATTTATCAGGGTCATCACTTCATAAGTTACTTAAATGTCTAATTTAAATGTCTATGTCATACACCTGAAATTAATGTAATATTGTATGCCAAAAAAAGAAAACATCTATGATTAATACTATAAAGGTGATTATGTAATACAGAATAAAGTAGCCGAGTAATAATTACAGTGCTAGATAGTTTTCCAAAATATCAAATTTTAAAATTTATAATTATATATGATAAATATTATATAGTATTTTTTCCTCCTAAAAAAAGTGGGACCTGCATTAGCACTGGGTCATAAATCCAGAAATGCATAATTTTGCAATTGGCACATACACACAAAGAGTGAGAATTTCTTAACAACTGACAAGAATTTACCAGTGATCAGTCACTGGTGTCAGAAGTAAGAGGCAGTTAAGGGAGTGCTGGTAAATCCCACCTCCCATGCACATGCTTCTGACAACTAAATGTGATCCCAGTAGAATGAAACAGAAGCAAATGTGTCAACTATAATGACAGTAAAATTAATGCTTGAAGGAGTAGCTCACCTGGCCCTGCCGATCATGTAGTCACTCCAGTTCTATTGATGAGTATTACGTCTATCTGCATTTTATATCTCAGAAGTTGATTAAAATTTCAAAAGTGGAGCAATTTTGGATGATGATCAGCTCTAAGATGTGGCCATGGGAGTGAGTAACTAAAGATCAACATTAAAGTATTCTTAACTTCCTATCTATTAATCTATTATTACAATAAACATTATTGTGTATGTGGTAGGCAAGATAATCCCAATGACTCCTTTACAGTCTCGTCTCCTTAAGTCTGGGTGGTACCTTTGAATGTATGACATTATTCCTGTGATTATGTCATACTTTATAGCAAAAAGGATTTTGTGAATGTAATTGACAAATCACAGGAACCCTTAAAAGGAACTGAACCCTTTATAGAGAAAGAAATTTAAAGCATGACAGAAATTTGACACAAGAGAGATTCATTCATTGCTAGATTTAAATATTAGGGGTCACACAGCAAGCAACATGAACTCTAGAGTATAGCACTCCTTGGTTTACAGCAGGTAAGCCGACTGGGACTTTAGTCATAAAGTCACAAAGAAGTAAATTATTCCACAATCATGTGAAGTTGGAAGAGGATTCTGAGATACAGATAAGAACACAGCCTAGCTGACACTTTGATTTTAGCTTGAGGGGACACTCAGACATGTGGTACCTAGATTTATGACCTACAGAATGTGAGGTAATAAATAAGTGTTGTTTTAAGCCACTAGATTTGGGCATAATTTGTTATGCAACATTAGAAGACTAATATAAAAATACTTTATATACAATAAAATGCACCTATTTTACATTTATAGCTTGATAAGTTGTGTCAAACACATCACCACAATTAAGATATAGAACATTAATATCATGCCTCAAATGCCCTCATGCTCCTTTACCATCAATCTGAGCTCAAGCAGGCAACCACTTATCTGATTCCTGTCATTTTGTTGTGAAAATTTGACTCTCCTCTCGCTTCTCTCCCTTGTGTCACTTGAGGGTAATTATCATTTCTATATTCTACATTTTTAATAATCACCATCTGAGTACATAGAATAGTCTTTCTAAATACTTGTTAGTTTATTAATTGAAAAATACTTACTATGTACTGGCCCCATATCAGGGTTTGTTCTAGGCACTGGGGATATACAAATAAGTAAATCTTTAGATTCTATCCCTTGTGTAACATATACTCCAATGATTCAAGAGGTTGATTTTTTTGTGTGTGGTGTGATTGGCTCCCTAGCTGTGAGTCCTCTAAACTTCTCTGCTGGGACCATCTAGCCCTATTTATATTAGCTTCACCTCAGACATTTGGATAAAGCTGTCAAAGTAGAATAAGAGTCAAGTTCTCAGAATTAAACATCAAGTTTGTTTTGCTTCATGGTTCCATAAATTTGCATATGAGATGAATTAACTAAGTCGCTATCTTCAATCTTTTTCCAGCATTCAGTTCCGGGTCTGAGATCTAGCTGTATCCTTTCAGGAACATGGTTCTCAACTCTAGATGAACATGAAGATCATTTGAGAAAACATTAAAAAATACTGCTGTCTATTCTCTCTCCATTTGGCTTGGGCCTGGTCATTGATATTTGTTAAAAGCTGTAATATATTTATTAATTTTAATTTGCAGCCAAGAAATGAAAATACTCCTCTATTCCTTTCATAGAGTAGTGTCCTGCTCTTTGAAAGTGTACCAGTGGCAAGGTTCCTATTTTCTGTTGCCCAGTAGATATATCTTCTCTACCCTATCTTATCACTTCTATGGTGACCACTAAAGCCATGTATTGAAAATAGCTTATAAGAAGAAATGAGCTTGGGTCCTTAGATCACAGAATAAAAGGTCTCTTGCTGAATACTGCATTAGACTATTTTAGGGACTACTAGTTGCCTACTCAATATCTATTCTCTCCTTCATCTTTACAAACAGAATTTCTAGACACTTGAGGTTGTCAATATGTCAAGATAAAACATTTTTTTCCTGCTCTGGTCTCCTTTATAGGTAGGATTGCTGTAAACAGAGATATAAGCAGAAGTAGTCACGACTTCTTGAAAGTCTCTTTTAAAAAGTTTGCTGTGCCATTCCCACTTTCTTTCCTTCCTAGATGAAGGCAGATGTAATGGCTTGACTTTCAGCAACCATTATGAAACCATAAGAATGAGGGTCACATATCTTAGGGATGACAAATGAAGACAATAAGGGAGATTGATTCTCTGATGACATTGAAAGCTATCATATAAATCCTTTTATAAAAATCTCCAGATTTTTAATTATACAAAAATAAAAAATAAAAATAAAACAACAACAAAAACAAACAAACAAAAACCACTTCATGTAAGCCAATATTTTTAGGTCTCTATCACTAATAGCAGAATATAATTCCTAATTCATATATTCTTAATGTTATACTTCCTGTGCTTTCAAGGATCTTATCTATAGTAAGCTGCTGGCTGTCCCTAACACTACTTGCCAATGTATCTGCATTGCCTTCTGTGGCTTTGCTTTTTGGATCTCTGTTACTTCCTCATGAATCAGTCTTGTCTTCTGATCCTTGGTCAGGTCTGATTTGGTCTGTCTTGCTTTCAGCAGAAATATGTTACATTAGATCAAAGTTAGAGTGAGTATATGACACTCACTTCAAGGCAGACTCTAAAATGCTTCTCAACTAATGTGAATACAACAGCTTGATTCTCTCAGCATGTTTTCTACATCCACTTTTCCCAAAACAAAATTTAGATGATCTTGCTACTTCATTTTCAGGTGAAAGTGAAAGAAATAGCAGCATAGGTTACATGATGAACAATACCCTGTGAAATCCATCATTCAAGGAATAGAGAAGATTGGATAGTGTGACTTATGATTTATAGTTGGGAAGATGCCACTTATCATCTCTAGGAAGATCTGTTATACCTATTGCCTTTGCTCATGCTGTGTAGTATATTTTTTTTCCAGGTAAGGTAAATTTCACATTCCTATTAAAGTTGTTTATTTCCTTTGTATATCAATGAAAGTAGGAAAATAATAAAAGATGCTCACAAGATAACTCATCATAACTGAGACAGCAACTTTGTTCTCAATCTGTAAGGCTATAAGTGAAAATGTGAGCTTGTAGTATACAGCATGGTCTGGTTGTTTGAAGAACATCACTTGATGAAAGCAGTGATGAAGGGAGAAGATACATAAACAACTAAGAAAGCCATATCTGTGGGTATCTCTGTGGCTTCCAATTTTCCCATAATCACTTTGAGAAAACCATTTGAAGATGTGTAGCTTTGGGTATTTATAAATTTAAGTGAGAAAAAGAAAATGGTAGCATCACCTACTGAAAAGTCAGATCAAGAGAAGTGAATAGATTTTTTAAGTTAGACATATTCCTTCCAGAATACTAAAGTTCTTGTGCCTGGATGATCTTGCATTTTTGGTGTGACTTCATAAGCTCTAATTTTGAAGTTGAGCCAATCAAAATGAACCAGTTTATGCAGTGGAGTCCATATGTTTAAAATCTAGTTAATAATTATTTTCACTTGACTGGTCTTTTTATTTCCATGCTAGTAGTATTTTAAAAGTCTAAGTTAGAGTTACTCAAACTCTATTAGAAAAATAGAATAGTTTAATTAGAGATAATTTTTAATCATTTAATCATTATAAGAAAAAATGAATTCATGGACAACTGAAAAACACCAACTCTGCCCTCAGACTATTTTAATCATTAGCTTGACCTCTTTAATTATCAAGCTATTCTTTTAAAAACTGCTGATGAATGGTTAAACTGACTAATTATTATATTCTTTAATCTGCATGGCAATTTACAGCCATGTCTTTGAGCTTTGGGGGCAAATACACACACAGTATTTTGAGAATCCCCTATAGTTCTTCTGCATAACTGTGACCAATAAGGAGAAGGTGATAGAGGCTAATGAGAAAAAGGGGAATGATATGCTATCTTATTCTGGGTTCCAATACCAAGGGCAGGCCCAT